>JASGXE010009431.1:0-16504 GCA_030068105.1 Sinentomon sp. SZTP_YWyxl
TCACGTACAAAGGAGTTACTTGGGCACACTACTTGGTGTCAGTTGGTGCCCTCTGCGGAATGACCACATCGATGTTCGGTGGCCTGTTTGCCCTTCCACGATGCATATACGCTATGGCCGAAGACGGAATGTTGTTTGCATTTTTGGCGAAAATCCACAAGGGAACCCAGCTGCCACTCTACACCATTGCCATTGGGTAAGTGCATACGAATATGATCGCCTGTTGTTTTCGGTCCTGCAATTGATTCTTGCGAACGATGCTAAAATAAAAATGCTTTGCTAATTCAATTACTAATGCTAATTCAGTAATTTTTTCGTTTAATTATTGAGGAATGCTTTCGATCGGAAGAATACATCCATTTTCGTTTCCAAGCGATATGCGAGTGAGAGTCAACCTCGTATTCAGGCTGCATTTACGGTTAAGTGGTTTTGAAAAAACAGCCTGACTGCAGCAGTTGTCCATAATAAGCTCTAGTCCATAAGCTGTCCCTCACTTTTACACCAGATTTCCCAATTTATCATAGTTAAATTGGTTTTGAAAAACGGTCTGACTCTGCATTTGGACAAAAAAGCACCAGTCCATAAGTTGCCCCCAATTTATCATATTCTTTTACCATTAGTTCATGGCAAGTGGCGAGAGCTAATACCCACCATAGGTGGCAACGCCATGCGGCGTTATCTTCCCTATCCCGTTTGGTAGAAGTAGTTTGGTAGTCAACGTCAGGACTTCATCTGACAAAGGCAGGCGATTGGTGGCCATTTGTTCGAAAATGCGAAAAACCTTGTTTCATCTGATCATTTTTCAATATCCAATTCCTCTCTCATTCCAGGGGTATCTTTTGCGCAATTCTCGCATTTTGTTTTGACCTGACCGAGTTGGTGGAGTTCATGTCAATCGGTACACTTCTCGCTTACACTTTGGTCTCCGCCAGTGTCATTGTTCTCCGTTACACGCCGCCATCGAGGATTCTCCGCAGAAATTCACAAGAAGGAAAACTTGACAATTCTCTTGCTCACGATCCGGAATACATGCGGGTAATTATGATTGTTTGTGGTACATCTGTGACCTTGGCCTTCATGAGGAAATGAAATTTAAAGCTGCTGAAATTTAGGCACGTTGCTTGTTGACTCGTCTGGTATTTGGTTTTTTTTAAATTCACCTTTATTTGAAATTTTAAACAATGATTTATCAAAAAACAGTCTTGAAGAGATGCCGGGAATATTCCGTAGTGGCATCCAATTTACAATGCACAGAAATTTGAAGATACAATTGATTTTGGTGAAATAGAAAAGCAGAAAAAAAGAAAGCAAAAAACATGGGCAGAGCATTTTGGGCAAGGAACATTTTGAGCAGAAAGAAAGCAAAAAACATGGGCAGAGCATTTTGGGCAAGGAACATTTTGAGCCGCTTTAACCTTTTTTTTTTGTTCATTTGCACCAGCCAGCGTTCATTTGCACCAGCCGAAACTGGAACCATCATTAGTCGGTCGCATATAGCGCCGCACTGAGGAGAGGGAAAACCCGGTCCGTGAAGACCAGGTAAAAAACCCTCCTTGCAGCCTATTAGAGCTGCGGGCCAAATTCAGGATATGGAAGGAAATCTTCAGGAAAACCTTTTACCCTGTCCTCGGTGTCTGCCACATGCCGATAGAAATGGATTGCGTTGACGACACTCACAGAGAGCTTTTGATGTAGAAATGAAACCTCAATTATAGCCGTCATTTATGTTGCTCACTGACTATAGTTCATTTTGGTTCCGAGTCGCTCTGACTTCTGATAAGGGAATGAAATCGATGGTTGCTGACTCATATCTGAAATTTTGTTTTGTCACTTCTTCGGAAAGAAGCGTTGTGGCAAATTATTTAACAGATGAAAAAGAAAATAAAATTGCAAGTTTTTTTTGTTTCGTCCTCCCTTGTTTGCAAGCAATCAGCAGGTGCCGATTGGAATTCGGGCTGAGATATCGATTTGGAATTGAGACTGTTTATAACCGGCAAAATTTAACCTGGGTACGCCTTCCGCCACATTTTGCAAAAAATCACCACAAAAATTCATCACTTTTCCGAAAGAGCAGTAATTTCTACAGCATTCCTGGCAAGTGCCAATAGCAAAAATGTTGGAGGTCGGCACGTTGTGCACGTTGTGGACGCAGGACACCTTGCAAATCTGAATAGGTCCGTTTCTAGAGATAGAGATCGAAGCAACCTAGATTATCTCCGTCTTTCTGAATGTGAGGATACAGGGTTTCTTCGGAATATACATGGTCTTTGGAACCATCCACTGAGCTGTCTTTCCTTGTGAACCTTGTGTTCAACGTGACAGAAAAAGCATTCACAAAACGCATAGAAAATAGTGGAGAACGCCATGATTTATCCTTTTCGGTATGAAGATAGCACATCCTGTATTTGGATGCTCACATTTTTTCTATTTTTTTCAACATACCTTCAGGCAATACAAACAGCAGGAACCATCAAACCAGGGATGGCCAAACATCTGAACAGATACTTCGCCAGCTTCCAACCCGGTTACATTCCGTCATTTGTCATTTCCGTCTACACCTTCTTCACTCTGGTTCTTTGCGTCTATCTGAAATTCGCTTCGTCCATGATTGCCAACGGAACATGGGTTGCCATCCTCGTTCTGGTGCTACTTGTGTTGTTTCTGATTGGCTGTAAGTTAACTTCCGGCTCTTCTGCTCACACTGGGGTGAATGAATAAAATACGATAAAAAGTTTACAGAAGATAGAATAGATCTCATATAGATAGGCTGTTCATACGTGTAGGCCTATGTACAGCCAAAGAAAAAATAACTGTCGGGAACACTGTTTTCACCATTTGACTGTGGCCCCCGTTATCCGAGCAGAAATAAAAGTGCTCCATTGCAACAAAGGTAAAAATGAAAAACTTTATTTTCTGCGGAATTGAGTTCTTGTAAAATTGCATTGTTGCTGGAAATAATTCAATCATTCATGAAAAAATTGCGATTGTTGAGTTATGCTGCAGAAATTAAAGTCCTTAAAAACCAGATCAAATTCTGACAGCTCCAGAAAGCTCTATTGGAATCTGGCGTTTTAATTTCTACCGCCTGCATAAGAGTAAAAAGAAAAAGTCTCGGAGGCAACGAGGTATCAGGTGAACTTTTGCACCAAAATCGAGTTGATGCTCGGAGTCGAAACGCATGGCCAGAAATTCAAGAACAGAATGATCACTGATGAAACTCAGTTTTGAACACTCAGCATCATCCACATTGGTATTAGGGACCGGAAACTGAGAAAAAAATGACTGCATATTGCGGTGCCATATTTGTCTACTCTGCATCAGAGATGTGCGATTTTGAAGCCCTGGAAATCGGAGGAGAAGTGGCCCGAGTAGTGGACCCTTGGTCGCGAATGTTTTGAGGGGGTCGATCCCAAGCCGTCACAAAATGTAACATCTCTATAGTTTTCAGCCGGGAGAATGCCAGAACGTCTGTACCTTCGAATCGTGCGATGCTCCAATGCAGTTTGTCCAGATGTTGCAGCTTTCCATTGCATAAAAGCACACATTTTTAGGGGCAGGCCCAAATACTTTTTGCAATAGTTGACTTTGGCAATTGATTTCTGGGTGAATTTCACACCCGAGTTTTTTCTGCCCACCACAACATTTTACTTATTCACCACGATGGACCCATGAAACCCAGCCTCCCAGAACAAGATTGAAACTGAATTGGAAAGTTAACACAAGGTCAAGTTTGAATTTGGTCAGGCAGGGTGGTTTCAGCCCTCCCTGATGCATGATGCATGAGAGAAACGAGCAAACTGATCGTGCAACGATGAAAGCAGCGCCATAAACTTGCCAGTTTTCATTTGCATGCAACTTTCACAGTTTGCATACGTGTACAGCCCAGATGACTCAAGTTAGCCTAAAATGCTTAGAAATGTTGACTGGACATTTTGAAATTGACTTTTGGAAAACTTTGGACTCTGGAACATTAGACGGTTACACGGCGTTAGTCCACAATTGTGGAACTGTACTGGATCTTTCTGAATTTCACTTGCAATCTCGTCACTTTTCCTCCAATCACCAACACGTGCCGGCCAATATTTTTTTAATCTCAAAAACCTTGTAATTTCAGGTGTTCTCCTGTTGGCGTCATATCACCAAAACACCTACGGCTTGAGGTTTCAGATGCCATGGGTTCCTGTACTGCCAGCTGTAAACATATTCTTCAACCTTGGTCTAATGATGAGTCTTGAGCCGATGACTTGGGTCCGGTTGATCGGATGGGTTGTTATTGGTGAGTTATTAAATCTTTCATATTCTGACATACTCATACGTAGATGGTACTTTCTTGCTTGCTCTCGAGTACCTGCCCTTCAGAATTTCATTCTCTGACGACATTGTTGCGGCATTCGGGAGCCAACATGATAATGCCTTGGATTGATGAAAATCTTATCAAGGAAGCCACGATTTGTTGTAGTGGTCTGAAAATTGTGTTGAGGCCTATGAAAGTTGCGGCATGGAAACTATAAGAGAACATCGATAGCTTCTATGAAGCCGCCATGTGGCGGCAGCACTGTTGACAACTCTGAAAAACTAAACGGAGCTGAATGGCGCTGGCCTTGCATTTTGCAGTGGAAAGTAACTCGCCTCAGCAGTTCCCAGTGCCATGGTTGTCGAGTGACAGCTATTACATCACAGATGTTTTCGTGATCGAACTCCTTGAGGAACTCCGTAAGGCCTTTCCAATTAGAATACGAGGGAAAAGATTGTCGATGTTGGCCGCCTTTATTACTTCACGGCAGTCCACGTTGTTCCGGCGTGGTGGGAAAGGCAGCGCCACTGCTGTAAGCCAATTGTTTCGGGAATTTACTGACAGTGTCCGAATCCGCACATCAATGGTCAAATAATTCTTGCCAAACAAAGGGTATTACTTTCAAATGACACCAACGTTCGAGAGTTAAAGGTGTACCTAATTTGCTCCGAGGATCAAGTTTGAGCCCCTGTCCCACCTCTTCTAAGAGTGTGAGGCAGGGAGTCAAATTTCCCCTGCGGCGCAATTTAATCCTGACTTGAACTACACCCTGCAAGTTCCGCAAAACACATACATTTAACTGAAAGCACAACCTTCATGCAATGTTAGAAACTGGAGCAATCATTGCGGAACTTAGGACTTTCAATTTGACATGTCGTGTAATTTGACATGTCGTGTTTGTAAATTTCTCTTATGTTCGAAGTCTTCATGTGGCCCATTTTTTATTCTAAACTATTCTCGATTGACAGCAATTTTAGTCTTTCGGGATCTTCTGCCACACCGTTCCCATTTTACCCGAAAACCTTCCTGAACCATTATGAATCTTTATTCCCATGAACAGGTCTTCTCCTGTATTTCTTCTACGGCATCACTCACAGCAAAGAGAACCAGTACGAGTCATTTCAACTCGGATCGTATCGACAAACGAAGAACACAGAAGATGATTCGCATATTGATTCGCCACCGTCGCAGCTCAGGGATAATGTTTGATACGATTTTTGCTTTGGAAGATAACCAATTGGTTCAGAAGGGTGAACCATAAGGACTCAAAGTTGTTTTCGGTCCTGTTAGGGTTTTTAAATTTGTGATATACGCTGTCGTTTTAATTTTCAATTTTTTATTGTTCGCCGTTCGCATGTATAGGTTTATGTAGATTTCGAGATTTATCTAAATCTTGTGCTTTTTTGTGTTTTTTCTTTTATCACGTGTAAATGTTTTTGGCAGTTTTACCATATCAATCCAATGTGAATTTCAAAGAAAATGAATAAGCATCATGCGTACCCATGCATAGTATATCAGTATTGAATAGTTTTGCTCATTTTTTAGAACAATACGTGGGCTAATACCTTAATCTGAAGAAAAGGCATCCAGGCCGACGATGGCGCAGCCACACGAGACTTTTGCCCAAGATTGCTCAATAAATGTCAGAAAACTGATGGCAAATGACTTGTATCTCATGTCAAGTTTTTACAGTAAGCGCCGTATGTTTCCCGTCATATGGACCATCATGTTTTGTAATCCCGTTACTGTGCATCAACCATTGTGGTTGGTTATTTGGAGTCGGAATCTCGAGT
Organism: Sinentomon sp. SZTP_YWyxl; assembly: GCA_030068105.1. Classification (NCBI taxonomy): domain Eukaryota; kingdom Metazoa; phylum Arthropoda; class Protura; order Sinentomata; family Sinentomidae; genus Sinentomon; species Sinentomon sp. SZTP_YWyxl. The sequence goes on from JASGXE010009431.1 coordinate 6,088, forward strand.
GGCCGTCTGTGTCGGCTACCTCCTCCAGATTTTTATGGTGCTATCTAACAAAAAATAAATTAACGAGAATTAACCACTTGTCGTTGGTGTGCCTCATGCCGCCATGTTGCTAGCAAAACGACCATTTTCAGAACGAAAACGCCAACCCCGAACACCCTGCCTTCACTCTGGCTTATGAGCACAAACGGGAGGACAGCCACCTTGCCGCACTAAGCGTCAATTTCACATCCACGGTGGAGAAAACTCGCAAACCCTGTTCGTCCATTTGACGGGAAACTTGTGGCGCATAACGATATATCACCATCTTGGGGCCAATCCGAAAAATTTGCGCGGGCACAAAGCGTAATTGTGGCTGTGAGTTTAGGAGATATTTTAGAATGCTATCATTGTGTTCATGTTTAATAAAGTTCATTAAAGTTCATTTCATTGTGAATTGAGTTTTTATTTTTATGCGAAGTTTATGGTGTTCAGAATTGTGTTGGGTCATCCGAAAGGTCTTAAGGTTTCAATTTTGGTGTTTGCAGACTAAACCTTATTCGGCTTGAACTGAGAATGCTTCATTTTACCCATTCAGATATGCAGTGAAGCTTCGAGTTCTGTACTGAATCTGAGAAGTTTCGACCTGTTTATCATTGTTACGGGAATTCTTAATTCCCCCTAAGCGTGCTTGAGAGCATACTCAGTGTGTATTTTCAAGTGGAACAAGCTTTTAAATGAGACTTTTGAATGATGACATGCCTGCATAATAGTGTTCGGAAGAAATTCTGGCCATTGAAATTTGATAATGAAGAGACCAGTAGTTACGGGTCCACTTGGAGCGTTTGTGACAACTCTAGAATAGCTTTTTACAAATCTTAGATTCGGATGTAAATGGGAAGCGTGTTCAGATTCAGCCGTATAGGTACAGTATGTGCTTTTTGTAATAAGATTTCGACATGCAAATTTTGCGAAAAAAGGATTTCTGCAAATGTTCGTTTTCGCCCAAGCTTTTGCTGGAATTCTCTGGCAAAATTGACCATTTTTTCACAAGATTTTCGCCGGAGAGAAGTGGTCGAGGTCTAACCTAGTCCCTGGTTTTTGTTAAGCTATGTCGGGGGTCGGGAATAAAATTTATACCTGTGAAATCGGAGAGAAGTGCAGAGGTATAAGTTCAGGACTTACCTTCTTATGTCGCAGTTTTTTCGATTTATGCTGTGACTTAAAATCGGAGAGATTTCCTGCATTTTAGGCGCGACCTAAACCAATCCTTCTTTCCATTGGCTCTCCGTGTGAGGTGACGTAATACAAGGTTAAACATTGTCACGGACTGCAGGCATTTGGGTTCAGTCGGTGCCTCCAACAACACATTGTGCAAAAGGAGGCGTAGGAGGCACTGGTTCAGTGCATGTGTTTTAGGAGGCGCTGGTTCAGTCGCCGCTGTGTTGCAGGCTTCATTTCCAGTGCCTTGTTTGGAAATAACTTGGGGGTAAACCCGAACTTTTGGGCGAAATTTTTATCCACTGGCACCCCGTACCCGGCCCTACAAATCGAGCCCTGCTCTTTTCAAAAACGACGAGTATCACTTGACGTTGTGTTCAGCCAGAATGGACATTGCAGACCGTGACGAAAAGAGTCTTTCTGAAAGCCAAAACGTTCTTCGAATTCGGCGTCACTGTAGAGAACTATGGAAAGGATCCAAACGGGCCAAGTCTACCGGTCTTCGCACATTGATGACAGACGTCTGTGCAGGCAACGCATATTCTCTAATCTGGAAAACCTCCTCCATTGATACTGAATCTATTCAGGCAGGCCGAATGTTCGCTGCAGAAACCAACTTTTATCCTCAAGGAGACTGCAAGATTGAACGGCAAACGAATATTGCAGCAGATGTTCCTGATGCGGTTTGGTGCACTTTCGCCGAAGGGAATTTCACAAAGCTAACTCGCAGAAAGGAAATTCGCAACTGGATTTTTGCAACGGAAATACTCGCAAATGGTTTTTTGGCAACTTGCATTTTCGCAACCTGGACTCCCACAACTGCAGTGCTTTCGCCGAGGGGAATTCGCAACTGTGTTTTTTTTAGAAGAGATCGTCGAGCTCTCACTGTCGAGTACCGCGCGAAATTTCCGCGTGGTGGATTGTCCCCTCCAGTGGAAATATTCGAGGTCGATTGTCCCCGGTCTCGCCTGCCTTCGCTTTGATGTGTGGTGGATTGTACGGCTGCGTGGTGCATTATCCCCCCGTATGTTGCGTTTAACCCCAACTTTCCTTTTCACAAAAATTCAAGTGTAGTTGGAAATTTCCTTTCGGCGAAAGCACCAGTTGCGAGTGTGTCGTTGCGAAAAAAGCAGTTGTAAGTTACCTTGGTTGCAATAAAACCGTTGTGAATTTCCTTTCGGCGAAAGAACCAGTTGCAACTGTTGGTTGCAAAAATAGTAGTTGCAAGTTTTCTCAGTTTCGAAAAAAACCAGTTGTGAGTTTCCTCTCGACGAATTTCCTTTCGACAAGTGTGGTGTTGCGAAAATCCTTTTTCGGCGAAAGTAGAGTTTATCCCTAATGCATCATTGCATTTGCACTTGAGGAGGCCGCCCATGGCAATATCCGACGCCCACTGATCAAAAGCCGTAACCAGGCACGGATCGCGAACAGGCCATCATAGGCATGCACCTCTCCCTCTGCACCATGATATTTCTTGCATTATACCCTCGACGGGGACGGAATAAATTGCAGGTCTAAAAACAAGAAAGAAGACGGATTTATACCCCGACATTACGCTATATCCAAGCAAATCTCGCCGAAATTAAACTCCCGGCATAATGGTCAGCACGGGTTAAAAATAAGGCCTCAGCTTTAAAAATGGACAATACCTCAACTTAACACCAGGCAAATCTCTCCGTTTCAGACAAAAAAATAAACTTATGCTGAGATATTGCTTATACCTCGACCACTTCTCTCCGGGGTTTGTGTGTTTGAACTGCTTTTTCTGAAAATTTGCGAAAAAATTTAAGAAAACCCCAACTTCGACGCTCTGGGACTCCATATTCATCAGATTTGCTCCTGAAAATCGATGATAAAATATACCTTCATATTTCAATGATATTTTGTGATTAATGAAATCTCTCTAATCTCAATTGCTGCTTCACGATTAAATATTGAATCCGATCAACTCATCAATGATTGATTTGTCAAGCGAATCGTACGTTGTATTGTTAACAAAAAACCTCCAAGGAAATGAGAATGCTGCCACATACCTACTTTCACATTCGGCCGTGTTACTCGTTGTTAGGCCTACTCACGCTCAGTTTTAACCGCAATTTGTGAAACATTCGTGTTGTGAAAATTACATTTGCAGGAAATTTTATTTCCATGCACAGCACGAATCATTTTGCGTCATTGCGGAGAATGCATCCGAACAGTTGATTTCTGTTGAGTTGTGTTCATGGAACTGAGTGTTACCTGTAATGAACAACACGACCCATGTGTTTCGGAATCGGCAACTTATCCCGCTCTGGACAGGAAGGCGAAAACAACAAGATAAAAATCTCGACGGCAGGGAAAAGTATCATTTATTGTACGACGCCGAATTACACGTTCGATGATCGATTCAAAAAACGGCAAGGATGTTTACTTTGTGACAGCAACGAATTTCGCGGTGAGGCAACTTGTCCTCGTGGCTCGTGGTGATAATCTCCTGTGAAAAAATCCTGAAATTTTGTCGGAATTGCCATACCAGTTTCTCTCACATGTTCGAAAATGGACGTCCAGAAATGCAGAAAAATGGCGTCTAGGGTTGAGATATTGGCATATCTATTGAACGTACCTGTCTGCGAATTGTTGTCTGTTAGCGTGAATTTAATTCTATTGCCAGGCGACAGAACGGCACTGTTACAGGTCTACCTCCTTTTGAGATAGCGTGTCGCAGAAAGGGCTAACCTCGTGTTTACCGATAAAAGAACGAAGTTGCAAATTCTAAACATCAGAGCGGTAGAACAGATTAAAGGTTTAAACATGCGGATGGGGAAGTTGCTTCCAGTGTGTTTGGTGAACCAACGCAAATGGATATGAAAAGGTCTTTGTCTTGGATATAATGAATTCCCCATTCCGAAACCAAGCTTTCAAGATATGGGTACCAAGCATCGCGCAAAATTATGAACGTTATGGCTGACTGACTAAAGGAAAATGGATCAATCGCCACCGAGCACAATTTTTTTGGTGATGGTATATTCCGGAGATGTGACATTGGATTCCAGTCAGCCAGAGGTACCATGTCAGGTTCAGACGAGGGGAAGAACAGGAAAAACTAAGTTGACAAGAAAAAGAGCCGGCCGAAGGCCTTAGAGAGTCTCGGGCAGAGCGCCATCGGGGTTCAAATGGGTAGACACCTGATAGGGGTCCGGTGGACGGAATTCCCTGGAACTGAAGAAATTTTGTGTTTATTGCAACCCATTGTTGTTTCTTGAATTGTGACATTATGATTGTTTCTTTGACGCCAGATTGTTTCTTTGAGGCCAGAAGAGAGAATGGGGGCATACATCTATGGCGACACAGGGCACGTACCAAGACTGTCAAACAAATCTACACTCTTAAGAGTGAAATCTCAAAGAACTGCATCGTGGGGAGCTTAGCTTCAGAATATGGTTGGATCCGCATGTCCTTTTAGGGTTGAAAAATGGAAAATTCGGCCCTAAAGCAGGGGCTCTGTGGAGCTCTACAGCAAGGGCCTCAATATATCACCTGACGAAATCCAGTAGCGTAAGATTTTTGTGAACTTTACACAAAAATATCCGCCAACTTTACAAAAATTGGGAATGGACGCAGAAGACGAGTAAAAGTAAAAATCCTATTAAAAGAATATCTTTTTCGTGCAAAACACTGCAAACAATGCAGTTTTATTAGTCGTTTGGCATTCGGTATTCTCGACGAACAGCCGGAAATCAGGTAATATCCTGTCATTCTCGAGGAATACCCGGAAATCAGGGGCAAATGCATTTCTCTCCCCCAAAATGGCCCACCTGCAGCTCGCGCCAGGCCAAATTGAGCAGCAAAATGACAATGTTTAAGGATGTTGCTCCTTTTGTTCAAAACTGGTAGGCAAGCCGCAAACATCGGTGTTACGTGTGTTGCATAACCTTTAAATATTTCAGGCGTAAAAAGTGAAATCGGCGTGCCTTATTCAAAGTTGGAACGACCAAATCCGTTCTTTTTTGGGTTCCAAGACTGAGGTTGAATCGCCACATTCGACATTTTTGGACTCACAGATCAAAGTCCGCGAATTTTGTTTTTTTTTTCCTCAAACAGGCAATCAATTTTCATCATGATGTTGATTTCGAACGAAATCGACGACAATGCGAGTTGAATAAACTCACTGAAAGATATGCAGACGAGGCGATTTCACCTTTTTCGAATTTCTGGCAGGGGCCGATCCTCATCTCACATTGTTTCCAGTTTTTTCACAAATTTGGACAAAGATGTCTGGAAAAAGGGCGTGGACCATACTAAAATGAACTGACTTCAATGGTCGCTCGCTCTTACAACTTTGAATGAACAAGGCAGTGAGAGCGCGCCGTTTTTGCATTTTCTGCTTTGAGGGACGCCAGACATTCAGAAGAAAACTCATTCTCAACGAAAAACTTGTTCGGTTTTGCAAAAAGCCGAAAACGAAGTCGAAGAATAAAAAAGGGAAACCCAAAGTCTTAAATTTTTCCAACAACTTGTCATTGGAGACTGCATATCGAAAGCCAAGTCGATGGCGTGAGTTGGGAGCCCACGATCCATTCTTGCAATATCATCCACGTACATCTTGCGCTTCAAAAGTTATTTTTTCCATGAATTCAAATTGATTGGAATGGAGGATATCATTTTCATCGAGAAAATTACGAATGACAGAAGAATTTATCTGCTGGAAGATTTATGAACAGATGCAAGTGAGAGAAATTGAGCGATACCTTTCTGGTTCACTCGACGGACACGTCGTTTTTATGAGCGGGATCACAATATCTTTTTTCTGACCTATTTGCGAAAAAAGTGAGGTCAGAATAATATGCTGAGTGCTGCTGCTGGAGTGAGTTCTTTAAGCAGACGCCCATGGCTTGGACCAGGCAGGCCTTCCGCGCCCATTTTGCTTTATTTGCGTAGATTTACTCCAAATGAATCAACACAATTCTCCCCAATTGTCAATCTCAATCATTCCCATTTCTCCCCATTCAAACCCGAACTTCAGTCCCTTCTTCCCAAATTCTTTTGCAAATTGGAACTCTATGACGGAGACCGTGGTCCAGAGGAACACCCATTGGAAAAGATGTGAAATGTTTAACGTTGGATAATAATTGGTTGCTGCGGTCTTTTACGCGTCTTCTTTAACCGAAAAAACCGGTAAAATCGGTGGAGGATTTGCTTCCAGGGATTCGGAGAACAACGGCACTAAACGAACTGTAAGCTTCCGCGGTTTTTTACAATTTTGTGGAGATGGCGCCACCCGGTGGTGACAGATGCAAAGCTTACAGAAAATTTATCAGCAATTTTGTGGCCTTAAAGAATCAAGTTCAGGTAAAGTACGGCTTAACAGAGTTCCGAGAGCAAAGGCGAATTCTTCCAGCGGTTCGCCAACGTGCTGAATTCGTGAAAGGAATTCAGACATGTATAGCTCATTCCTCTTGAAGATATGAGCTGAGAATGCTTCACATTCTTCCATTTAAATACACAGAAAAACTTTAATTTCTGTGCCGAGAATGAAGTTTTCGACCGAGTTTTCATTGTTGAAAGAATTCTGAATTCACCCTGAGCACACTTGGGAGCATTCTTAGCTCATATCTTCAAGTGGAATGAGGAGTACATACAGGCTCTTCCGTTCGACTGGTACAAATGCCAACATCAATGCAGCTTTTAACTGAGTGTAGTCACTTTTAACATCAGATGACAACTTGTCGTTAACGATGAAAGATCTGCCAGATCTGATGAAGAGTGTTGAAAGATCTGATGAAGAGTGTTGGCAGCACCCTAGCAGTTTCGGTCTTCGTCCCAACCATTAATTTGCGGTTGCTCAAACTTCAAAATATTTCAGGAAGAACTCGAAGTCCGTTCCTGACTTGGAAGCGTCCGGCATTGCAACTTTCCGAGAAGATGGTGCTGAAACTGCTATGGTTTCCTTCCATTGTCAAAACTTTGGAGTACGCTCGGGTGAAAATTGGCAAACAGAAGAAGTCTCTGACGTACTGCAGGAACGAGAAAAGACTCTCAGCGGTTGTTGGCACAAAGAATCCGCCGCTGCCACCAAATGAAGTGTGGAATTATGGGGTAGCTGTAGCTCTGGAACAAAGCTGTTCAACAACAGGATCCAGGACGAAGAACAAAAGGTTCGTGAGAGAACGGCAGAAAAAAACAACAGGCTGTGATGTTGACAAAAAGCTGTACAAGAACTGATTTGATGAAAATGGTTTTCGGATGTTGGAAGCGAAAGAGAGGATCTCATGTTGTCAAATATGGCATAATCAAATACAGAAGAGCATTGGCGCCAGTAACACCGACACAGAAATCTGATTAAATGTGGCTGAAAAATGGTGAAGCAAATGTTTGCAACACACATGATACAACCGTGGAAGATTATCGATGCCGCACATTTTTTTTCCCAATCCACTTCCGCATGCGCGTCTCTGATTGGCTGTTGGGAATTCCAGCCAATTTCAACATCCAATTTTCAAAACCTGACGTAACCAAACCTAACCTGACCTAACCTAACCCCACTGCGACCCTTGAAAGAGTTGTGAATCGGTGGCAAACACGCCAAATGGCAAAAAGCGGTGGCAAGGCCCGCAAGGCAAAAATGCGAAAATTGATGACGTCACAAATTGAGACGACGTGATTGGCTGCTGTCCGCGGAAGTGGATTGGAAAAAAAAATTATGCATCGATGCCAACCAAAATAAAATTGTCACGTGATTTGCCGTTCGTTTGAACCATGCCGTGCGCCGTGCTCCAAGGAAGAATTCCAAAAAGGAGATCATTGACAACCATATCAGACACGTAAAGTCAATTCAAAGAAACAATAACAGTGTCCATGTCTTCAAGCCCGGGGACAATTTGTGCTTTGTCGCCTTTTGTTGAAAATGTCATCTTCAACAAGAGGCGACAAAACACCATTGTGTTGGAGAGCGCCATATCTAAAGGGGAGGCCGGAACAGGAGGGATTTCGCCAATTCCACAACGCAGGGCTGAACAACTTCAACCGGCCGTCGACTTCGCGATCGAGATGCCGAGATGCTGAGCTTCTGCTTTATTTTGCATCAGTCGAGCGACGGCGTTTTTGGCAAAAGTTTGAATAATCATCTACAGGGTTGAGAGTGCCCCAAAAGTTCCCGGCCAGATGGAAGTCTGACCCATTCGGAGTTCTGCTCAAGGCCACACCCCTCCAAACTCCTTGACCTCCGTCCAATGGTCTTCAGATGTTACTGAATAAATTTTCCACAACTGCGAAACGCACCAGCGCGCCATCTTGCTGAACCAACACTTCATGGTTTCAATGTCTTCATGGATCGCCAGCTCCGAACGTATCACCATTTGTCGCATTGTGTTGGAACATCCATCAATCGCGCAAAGGATTTTGCTGAGTGCACTCAGCAAAATCCAAAGCCACCTGCAGCAGGGAGGAGCGTCTTTGCCATTTTATTGCAACAAAGAGACACCAATTTCGCACATAACGCCAAACACAGGTCAGACGAATCTGGCCGGGGACTTTTGGGGCACATTCATATCACAAGCAAGGGTGCTGATGTCGATGCACTTTTTCTGGACTTTAAAACTGCCTTCGATGTTGTTCCACACAAAGCTCTAATGTTTAAATTGCATCATCTGGGCCTGCCTATCACAATTGTCTCTTGGATCAACAGTTTCCTAAGTAACCGGACACAGTCTGTTTCTGTTTCTGACACAAATTCTTCAACTTTTCCTGTGACGTCAGGTGTTCCTCAAGGCAGCGTCTTGGGCCCTCTTCTATTTCTCATTTTCATCAATGATCTTCCTGAAGTCATGTCTTCTTCAAAAATCATGCTCTTCGCTGACGATTGTGTCCTCTACAGGATCATTCAATCGGTTTCTGATGTAGACATGCTGCAATTTGATCTTGCTTCCCTTGACTCGTGGAGCCAGCATTGGGGCCTCGCCCTCAATGCATCAAAATGTGTTCACGTCAGATTCTCAACTAAATTGCATCCTTATGGGTCATCTTACACCCTTCCTTCTTCAGGTACAACCTTAACATCCTCATCGTCCTGCAAATACCTTGGTGTGACACTTTCATCTGATCTGTCCTGGAAATTACACATTACCACGATTGCGCGCAATGCCAATTTTGCTCTTCTAAAAATTCGGCGTCTTTTCAAATCCTGCTCACCTTCAACAAAGGAAACACTTTATATTTCACTTGTCCGTCCACTTCTTGAATATGCCTGCATTATCTGGGATCCGTTCCAAATCTCCCTCATTGATGAGCTTGAAAAAATTCAACGCAGGGCAGCTCGTTTCGTAAAGAATGATTTTTCTCGTCATTCAAGTGTTACTTCGATGCTTTCTTCTATGAATTGGCCTTCTCTCTCCGATCGGCGTTCCCAGTTCAGATTGTCGGCTCTAAGTAAGATTTTTACTCATAATGGTGGCTGGTCATGTCTGTCTGAAACCCTTGCTGTTCCCGATTACTTTGGTCGCCATGACCATACTTCCAAGATCCGTGTTTATCAGCCTTCCAAGAACATCTTTAAGTATTCATTCATTCCCAGAACAATTGTAGACTGGAATCGCCTTTCACAAAACACAGTGGATTCATATCTGATTTCTTGAATTTCCTGATCCGATTATTTTCTCCAGCATTCTTGATGTTACCTGACCTACCTACCAAACATGCGTTTACATGATTTTCAAAGTGCTCTTGTGCCAGACAGGTGGTACCTGTGCCAAACAGATCCGATCCGGTGTATTGCGTGGGGTTGATAGAATTGAGGTCTGGGAACGGGTCCGGGACCCATGCCCAGACCTAAGCCGGGAACCTGCCCGGAGTCGGCGGCCCATGATGGCGGCCCCCCACTGCGTGGTCAGTGCAACCCTCCTTCACGCAGCTGGGAAGAGGGAGTGTGCGTACTGCTGGCGAATGCCGCTGGTGCTTCCGTGACTCCCTGCGCTAGCTAACCGAGCATATGCCGGACAGCGCTCTCGCCGCGTGACTGACACAAGGCGAACCATTCCCCCATTGTAGTGCATCGGAAAGGGGAAGTGAGGCGTAGGTACTTATCAACTCATCATCGTATCACTGCGATCATTATTTCATGATTTACCTACCTATTTCTTTTTCTTCTATCTAATTTCATGTTGACTTTGTTTCTTCTTTCAACATTTCCCTACCTTCTTTTTTTTATTTTGTCTACTTTTTTCTCTTTTTTGTATGTTTTCATTTG
>JASGXE010009432.1:0-15638 GCA_030068105.1 Sinentomon sp. SZTP_YWyxl
AATCACTCCTGCAGAATTTGCTCGCCAAAGTCGCAAGGGCCAACTTGTCTAGTGAAGGAACAAAGTCAACGGCACAAAATTTGGCAGGTCACAGGTCGCAATGCAACACCACAAAACAAAACCAATTCAATAATCAGGAATTCGCAATGCGATTTCTGTAAAAAAGCGTTAAAACACGAAGTGATCCACACGCAAGGGCGACGACATGGAGACATGCGAAAAATTGTGTTTTTCGACGCACGCGATCTCATGGCACATCTCATGGCATGCCGTTCGCTGAGTCGCTTCGTCACTGCGGCTCGCGAGATCGAGCATCTTCCGCGAGAGCCCCGTGTGAGCCAGGTGAGCGGCGTTCGGAGCCGAGCGCAGCCGAATGACAGAGGAAATCTGAAGCAGATAAATGATCACGAAAAAGGCGAAAGATCACGAAAGAATGAAGATCTTCTCTTCAAACCCGGCATGTGAAGATGGTGCAGGTTTCATCATCTTCATTCACTGGCCACTGCGGGCCCACTGCAGCCAAAGAGTCGCTCAGAGGTAGCTACGTGTAGACGCGCAACCAAAGACTCGACAGAACCCTGGAGAGGTTTACCCCACGATAGAGTATAAAGTGGTTTACCCTGCGTCGACCTGTCAACGGAAAACGGCCACTTTCATTCTTTTGTGGCTATTGACTGATGTTTCAGGCCCATTCCATCTGATTTTTTGGGGGTGGCTTCCTCTCAGAATCAGGAAAGCGATATCCTTACCTGTTGCACAGATATTTTGATTGAATTAGTTGCACTTTTCAACGGTCCCGCCTTCGACTTGATTAAGTCACGCCCAGATTAAGTAAAACTTCGTGCGGAACAAAAGCGTGATTCGGATTTTATTCATCCTGCTGCCTGCGCTGTCTAACCACATCATTCCCGCCTCCGGGAAATTGCATAGGGCCTGTTGCGGTTAATGCGCAACGACTTGGCGATGGCAAGTTCAGAGAATGACCTTGCGGAGACGGAAAGGCACAAAAAAGTCGTGGGTTCACGAAATGCAGTGACTTTGAGAAATGGAAGTGACGTTGCGAGAAAAATTGTGCATAAATCTTCAGCCGTATGCGAGGGAAAATAGTTTTTGCTTTGTCGTTTGAGTGTACCCTCAAGATTCGCCCCAAAATGACAAAACACAAAGTACCTAAGTATAGGTACCCTCCAAAATATCTGTTCAGGCCGATGAGACTGCTCTTTTGCAGAAAATGTGATTCACAAATAATGTAAGAACAAAATTTGCGCTAAGCCTTTAATGAGTTGTCCTTTGACCGCGCTTATAGCAGAAGAAGCAGTGTTATTGAGAATCACCCTGTATTAAGCTCTACAAGTCGAATTGGTAAATTATGCAACTTTGCCTGAGCTTGCGATGGGAATTCAAATTATGCGTATACAGGGTGTGGCAAAAGTAACCGAACACCTGCTTCACTGTTGTTCAACAGCCGCCAGGAGTTGTGGCATGCCGGAACCTGTCAGCCCAGAAACACTTGCACATTGGCGTCGGTTTCCTTGTGTGGTAACGGTTATCTCATATGGCTGGTTCTGGCGTTTGTCAGGTGCTGAAATGGCGGCTGTTGATGTGGAGTTGTTTGTGAAGGTGGGCTATTGGAGTCTGAAACAGTTGTTGGACGGTCGATCCCTCGCTCACTCGAGGTTGGGTTATGTTAGCCGAACCTAACTTCGCTAAACCAAGCCCAACCTGACCTAAACTAACCAACCTAGCGTACTCGTAATGATTGGCAAGCCAAAGAACTGAGCAGAACAACACCACCATCTCGTTTAGCGAAACCGGAAGAGACACTATAAAGTCTTTTATCTCTCTGATCGGTTGAAGTTTGTTATCGTGGTAAGGAAGCACATCCCAAGGCGTTTCTGAGCTGACAGGTACCGACATGCCACAACTCAGGGCACCTGCTGACATGAGAGACTTAGGTGTTCGGTTACTTTTGCCACACCCTGTATAGGCCCTTGTGTTTAATGAGAGGCGAATTTTGATAGATGGGATTTGACAGCGCAAGACGTGGCCGCATCCTGCTTCTGGTTGGACTTCTTTTTTTCTGGATGTGAAGCTTCGGGTGCATTTTTTGATTCATCAGGCCACACACGCTTTGTTCAGCCTCCAGCATATGAACATGCGAGACACCTCACAAAAGCAAATTTGTTGCCCTGCTGTCGCAGTCTATGATTACCAATGCAAAGGAACACTTGTCCTCTATATTTATTTGCATTAATAAGATGAATTAAGGTGGTATGAATGTCCTCATAGACTCCCGTTGGAGAATTACGGACGAATAATGTAGGTAAGTACACATTTTGTACAAATAGCTACTCCATCAGAATATTAGATTTCTCATATTCATTCTACGGTGTGAAGAACGCCGCGTCTCTTACTTTATGGAGAAGTCTTCCAGGGCATTGGCTAGATATTCCATGCAGGATATTTATGATTGTATGCAGGATGTCTGCAATACAATTACGCACAAATATCCAAGTTCAAAAAGGACAAAATTAACATGAAAAGCTGAGGAGCTGGAAGGAGGGTATATTTTCTCGTGATATCCTTGAACTGGGCGCCCCCTTGTCCTCGCCCTGCTGATGTATATTCTTTCCTGTTTCTCTAAGTTTTTCCCATTGCGTTTAGTTGGACCGAATTTGAGCCTTGTGATGAAATGTGCACCGAATCCTGATTTATTCTTTATTCTTTCAATCAATACGACTGCGAGGAGGCAGAAGAATCACAAGCACATACAAAATAAAAAAATGTCTATAAAAAGGAAACTGGCGACAATCAAATTTACAGAATCAATCTCAAATCAAAAAAACAGACAATGCAAAAATAAGAATCAGGATTGGACAGCAACTTGCGATGGCAACAGCCCAGAACTAACAAGATATTTTCTAATCATGGAAGAGTCTTAAGGAAGGGAGTTCCAATCGCGAATTGTGCGGGGGAAAAAAGAGTTATGGTACGCACTTAAAGAACAGATGGGGTGCGTAAAACAACCACCGTTTTCAGTTCTCCTTTGAACTGGCTTACGCACGTGAAGGGAGAGGAAGCAGAACCTGTTCGGAAGCAATTTGCCGAAAAAGTTCCAAGCGATGGCACTGCCGGCGTTGCTGCAGGCTTGGTAGACTTAGGTCTTCCAACAGCGCAGTCACGCTATGATTTCGATCGTAAATTCCAGTTATGGCTCTGGCAGCCCGACGTTGGACTCTTTCCAAGGTATGAATTTCACCAGCCAAAAAAGGATCCCAAAGTGCGCAGGCGAATTCAAGAATTGGGATAACTAGAGTTTTAAAAGCCCTCAACTTGACAGCAATTGTAACATGTCTTAGGTTACGGATTTGGAAGCCAAGTGACCTGTAAGCTTAGCAATTGTGTAATTGATATGCAGTTGCCATCGCAGATCACTGGAAAAATACACCCGAGATATCATACACCCTGAGATTATTATTTCTCTGATGTGATGCACCAACACAAAAATCCAGCAAAATGCTTCATGCGAAGCCACGGCAAAAAAAAGAATCCCGGTGTCATATATAAAAATAGAACCAGTTATTTTTGAGAATGGGTTCTTCCAAAGAACGTTTGAGAAAACCTCAGGAGTGAGGGAAAATCGAAGACTCCTGTGATCAAAATGTGCTCCAATTTCCCTAAATATAGGTTAGGTTATGTACTCTAAAACGGCCGCTCCTTGTGAGGCCTGTTTTCGAAATGAGCGTATCCTTGCATAAGAGTGATATTTTCTTAGGCCTTCTGAGTGGAATTCTTCATATTTGTTTCCTCAAACAAAAAGTTCAATTTCAACTGGACATGGGTATTGCAGAACTTCCAAGAAAATTCTTTTACCTGCTGCCGTGAGCACTGATAACCCAACTTGGCAACGGTCTGATGTCGACAGATCTGATGAGGATTTTGACTTGAACGTGAACTCTATCGTTGAAAAGTCCAAAGTTCTGTGCTGAAACGTTCCATGCTAGAGTTGGACAAATTGGTATTTAAAATTAAAAGACCTTACTCCTCGATGTAATTCGACAATATAATTTCATTTAATTTCGAGACCACTTCAATAATCGAATCCTTTTTAGGAAAAAGGGCATAATTCCAATTTTATGTTTCCAACTTTTCGAGTAACAACGGCATAATTCCTGGATTTGTGTCCTTTTCCAGAAAAAACGTTTTATTCACAGACTCTACAGATTCATTTGGAGGCAGCACAAATGTTCCTTTTTTATGTGAAGCATCACTGGGATGAACAGAGATCATGAGTGACATCGAACTCAGATCCGGGAAAAAGTGGAATTATGTCCTTTTTCCCAAAAAGGATTCAATTGGTATATCAATGTTCGTCATTGACACTCGCATGGCTGCGGCGTCCCGTTTGTATGGAAGAACATTTATGAAGAGAAAAACATTTAAATCGATTTTCTAAAAAAAAAAAAAAAACTCACCAATGCGAAGCACTCGACGGCAGCCCAATTTTTGTCGGAAGTTATCCATTTCACAGAAGTTGTCCACACATCAAAGGATAATTTGAGGATGACAAGACAAATCGAATATTGCAGCATAGATGCTCATTGGGTAGATCCTCACTAGGGAAACCAAAATATTTCCTTGATCTAAAACGAGCGTTCTCTTGGGCAACGAAAAATACCTTGGCTGCCTTGGCTTCGGTACCCTCAAGCACACATAAACCGACCGTGAGTTTGTGTGCATCGATGTTGGTGTTGCAGTCCATTCATGCTTTTGAAATCCTCGAAGAGCTTTCCATGGCCATCTGAAATGAAGTCCTTCAGAGTGGAATGCCCCAAAATTTACAATTATTAAAATATTGCCATATTCCACTCTTAACGTCATCAGCAGCAATACCACACTTTCTGCTCCTGCGCAAGTGGTTCAGTTTTTAATTGAAATGACAATGCTTATGGAAAACCCCCAAAAGAGAACTTCTCTACTTCAGTATTCTTTTGACTGTCACCATGTACGTAAATCTTTCGCAGGACATTCGTTGACAATTTTGTCATAATCCGAAAATTCCCTGGTAAGATCTTGCAAAGACAATCCATTAATGATTGGAATGCCCTCCCTTCCAAGCTCCTCGAACCGCCGATATCCGTGCCCATACTTAGGCGCAGGCTATCAAATCTTTTGTCACCTTCCCCGTCCACAAGTATGGCTCGGTAGGTGCAATGGCAAGGGCAAAGTTTATTGACTGATGGTGGAAATATCTGTCTGGTTGGAATGTTGTCTGGTTGAAATGTTTAATTAGTCGAGGTTTTAAATTCTGTATGTCTATTACTTCCTTCTATGTCATTTTCTTATCTTTGTAACCAGTTGTATGATAAGGGGAATCCCCCTCAAATACAGATATTCATTCATTCATTCACATTAATTTGTACGAGTATGTTTGACAAATGATTCTGGGATCAAAAACATATTATATTCAAACACTGGCGAGCAGTTCTCGGAGGTTCAACCCATAAGAAAAGAATTAAAAAAAGGTTTTCCAGGATATTGTTGCAAGAAAAAGATTAATGCTGTTAAAAACCGCAAAAGGAATGGGGTTATGTCCTTATTCCCTATCGGGTTCAACCATGTTTAAAATAAAGAAACCAATATTACAAAGAAAAAAAGCTTGTTGCAAGAAAGGGAAACCTTATTTTCGGTTTTTTCCAAAAGAATTTAAAACCGCAAAGTTTTTCACGGAAACCAAACTGACCTTTTTCCAAAATTTAAGCGGGTTTTTAACCATTTTTCCTTTGGGTTTTTTAAACATATTCTGATGACATGAGCTGTGCAAATGGTTATTTATGCTTTCTATGTATGTGAAACTATCGCGATGAACCTGGAGAACTGATCATATGCTTTTTGCTGAAAACACAGTTTGGAAATGTTATACTCAAACTTGTCACTGTGGACAACGAAGTGCGGAGCTTCAAAACACTTAAAATTGGCCCGAACCTGAAAGCGTCGCCAGCAATAAAGTAGGTTGTCTTGACAAGTATTCAGTCATATGTCCGTTATGACGTCATCAAGGGCTTGAGGCTGAGATAACCCCGTCTCCATATTGTATATGAGGACCGTTTAAGCTTTGATCATTTCTCGCGGCATGATGAAGATTTCAATTTTCATGCGGGGATTCCAAATCCGAATTGTACAATCCCCGCCGTCTTCGGAGGGTCTTTATTATTCAACCTTGAAAAAAAATCGTTGATCGCCGGCATGATGAAGGTTTCTTTCTTGTCAAGAGGAATTGTCCAATTCGGAATCAAATCCTTCCGTTTTGAAACATGCTGGGCACACCAAAAGTCGTTCAGCCTTTCTTGAATATTCAGGACGGGCGCGAGAATTCCAAAAAAATATTTTCGCTGGAAAACGAAACTGCTGCAATCAAAGAACCTCAACGGTGAACGTCCTTTCAGAGCACCTTGAATGAGGGTCACGAGGTCCGGCCCTGTATGCCAACCTGCTGTCAAACAAAAGATATTCTTGTGATCAAATGGGAGTCGCGAACTTCGACCCATACGAACACCAACATGAACACAACATTGGTGGGAACTGAAGTTCGTGTGGGTCAAAGTTCGTGCAATTAATTTTGTGATGCCCTGCACTCTTGAAGGCACAGATAAGCCGGAGTTTGCGTCCGATGTGTCACAGGCTGACCTGGGATGCGTGTTTATGGTTAATAAAAACGTCCTTACAAACACCGACAAACCATTATGCTTGGATCTTCATTCAATTTATTGATCTTGAAAGTTGGACATGCTCTGTGATCGGTTCGTTTGATCTTGTTCCAATTTGTACCCTTCCCCTGCCCACCTCCACTTCAAAGAAACGCTCATAAATCCACAAAACCCATAAAAATAACCATAAATTTGCCGAAACAGTTATTCAAATGATTCAATATCAATACATAGTTGTCCATGCATTGCGACCCAATGGACCATAAACCTGCGCAATTATAGCCCAACTACACACACGAGCACAGGGTGCTGATAATGTTGAATGAATTGGTTTTCCACGTCTGTGGGGTGATATGACAAGAAAAATCGTAGTTTCATTTTTTCTGCTACTCAAAATGCATTGCGATTGAAAAGTTTTCGAAGAAAAATCGTGGAGGTCTCTACAGTTGAGCTTGTCCATAAAATCCACTTCTTCGTGTAAAAAGGTCCATTTTTCTATATTGTTAGGCTTATGACAGAGTTCAGAGGAAAAAGCCTGCGATGGGTTGAAACTTGAAAAGTGCAGCTTGAGAATTTCGGACCGATGGTTTAAGAACCTCCTACGTATGGCTTCCCTTTGTTCACGGTAAAAAGTTCTTTCGCCATTTGCTTGCAACTTTGGTATATCAGGTTGAAAGCATTGCAGACCCATTGTCAACATTCACTGCCCACACTGTAGGACGGAGTATGGGAAGAGGCCTATAAGGAGGATAGTGATCACCCAAATTACACGTGGAGGTTTAATGGTAATGGGCAATTAGTACAGCACACCTGGGGGGCTTGATTAGGTAGCGGTAATTAGTGCGATTAATTCTGAAGATCCGATCACCGAAATTTCGGACAGAATTTGTGACCTGCATTTTAATTCTTGCCAGACAGTCATGCGAATGCAAGGTCTGTTGGTGTTCCCTGCGTGAGAATTTCGCACAGAAATAAAAGAATCGCCAAAAGATTCTGATCCGCATTCGAAAACAATGAGTGTTGGCAAGATTGCCAACCTTTTCTATATAGAAAAAAACCTCCATCCAACCTGATCAAACTGCCTACGAATGGGGCCTGTGCCCTTCCATCAAGAAAGTACCCACATAACTGCAGAATTATTTCCAAGATAGCTTCCTGTATTGGATATCCAACTTCCCACAGAAAAATCCTTAAATCTGTCTGTCTGTCAATTGGCAAGCCGAACCCGCATACACCAAGGCAAAGGAATCGGCCATTTTGAAAGTTTTGTGTTTACAAAACTTTCAAAACTTTCTGTACTTTTGTATAGTCGTCGGTATCGTCGCCTGCTTTGCTGCAGCCCGAAACCTCGACATTTTTGCTGCAAAAGTCCAAAATCCATGTTGTTCAGGAAAGAGAGAGTGAGAATATTTACAAAAATTGCAACAAAATTGCAGACACGTTTTCCCAACCGGGTTGCGAGCAGGCCATGACATTACGAAGTGTTGAAGAGTCTCTCGGCAGAAGGTATACCGAATCAAATTTCAGCCCTTTTTCGCACACATATTTTAAAGAAAACTCTGTTTTCGTGGGTGCATTTCATGGTGACCTTGCCACATGTGACCTTGTCGTGCCACAATGTGACCTTGCACCAAGTCATGACGTGGCAGCCCATTTCTCAAAATATTAGCCATGAAAAGGGAGGGATCGCAACAATTTCGCTTGGAATATAATGTCCCTGATGCAACAAGATTTGGAAAATGTTTCAACAGGACTGTGGCAGTTTCTTTCCGATTAAATTTTTAAAACAAGGAAAAAATGTTCGAAAATTCAGGAATGTCTATTTCCTGATGAAAATAGACATTATTCCTGAATTTTGAATCCATGGAAATTGAAAACATCTTCCTGAATGATGTGATGGAACATCTGAGTGATGGAATATGCTCCTGAATCCATGGAAACAAATTTGCTAACGTGGGCGGAATTTACCAGCGTAGGCGGATATAACATATGTAGGTATCAGTGGATATGCATGACATATAGTAAAAAGCCCCATCAGAAACGCACATAAAAGCACATTAAAAGATTGCAACCTTTCAAAGATTCCCGGGCAGGTATGTCGACAAGCAAAAAACACTGCAAACGGGAACACTTCAAAACACTTGTCTGAAAGACAGCAGTGTTGACAGACACTTGCAGGCCTGGACTGGCCTGCAAAGCTTGCATAATGATGTTGTGAACTCGAAACCATAACGTTTTGAAGTTCTTTTAAACGTTATGTCGAAGCTTTAAAATTTCAACCTATAGGCCCTATCTGCAGGAAAATTGTGGGAGACCCGAAATGCAGCTTGTGGCCGAGACTCACAGTTAGTATTGCCGCAATTGCATTTTGTTGCTGCAGTTTTCATTTTCGAAGAGAATATACCATTAACAAAAGGATTCGAAGAACACGAGGAAAAAATCCATTTGCCTCCTGATTTGGCAACGCATGTTCGTGGAATTTGAATGAGAATTTCCTCATCCCCCTTCAGCTAACAGTGACATGAGAATGGTCTAAAATATTTGGCCATTTTTCGATAGCTTGGATTGGGCCGAAATGCTGTGGACAGCATATGAAGCGCTTAGAATTGATGGTATTTACGCATCGCAGCGTGAAATCAATGGTTCAAGAAGTCATCCACATGGTTGCGCTGCTCTGGGCTGCACGAATAAAGTGGGACGTAGATTTTTACGTTGGCGCAGAAGTTGTCAGAAACATGACAAGGGCGGAAAAACATCGAATTCAAGTTCTTATTCGAAGAATGCCTGACAGCAATGCAAACCACAAGCTGTCCAGCAACACGAGAATAGGAGGTAAAATGGCGACGGAATTATCTTTCCCATTCATTGCATGCTTCAATGCTAAAGATCCTATTGGTTTTCTGGCAATTGCGCTTCAATTTCTGCCGCTGCATAGCTGTAAAAAGAAAGAGTTAAAAAAAAGTTTCGGGGGCAATTATGTAAGAGGGAAAAACCACATGAATGGGAACATAAATTCCGCGTCGCTGACCGCAGGCAGGTAGCAGCATTCCGGTTGCGCAATGCAAAGGGAAACATTTGAACCCCGAGGGTCTTCATACCAGTTTGTATCCTGCATCCGTCAATGCTTTCCGACCGCAATCGCAGGTTTTTAATCAACGGCAACCGCCAACACAGCAGACGTGAACTGAACTCTCTTGAAAATCTGATCTTGAGATGTTATAAATCTCCCTGCGTTTCAAATTTTTAAATGATGTATTTATGGGCTGAACACTTGAAACAAAGAAGCCAAAATATCTTGGACGAACAAAATTAATTCACGCTGGTGATTGTGGAGTTTATTTGTGGTTTTATTTATACAAAGAATCATTGGATCGGGACGCGAAACGGACGTGTGGTCAGTGCTGATATGGTCATTTTCGAACTTTGTTTTTTTTGTTTCTGTTTTCTACAAAAATGTCAGGATTCGTTAGAATATAACCAGAGAGATTTCACTTCACACCCCAGACAGAGAATTCTGTGAGAAAAGTTCCCAATTTTGGAATGTAGGGGCACAACCTCTGCAAAAATCAATTGAAATTAGTTGCCATTGGTAAGAGACCACCCGACACCCTTGAGGATCCAATCCAATTGGAAATTCACGAAAATCCGATATTCTGGAAGGCAATGCAGGTTACCGGAGATGCAATTTTCTATTTCTCACAAGCAGTTTCTGGTCTTTTTGGAAGAAAGTCTCATACAAGAACTCGTCCAATAGCCTCAGTTGACAATTTCGAGGAAAATCACTGTTCGAGGAAAATCACTGGGAGGTACCGACACGGGGAAGTATATACACGAATCCTATGAAATCGCTGTGGCAAGAAGTTAATTTTTGCAATTTGAAGCTTGATTGGCGCGTTTCAAATATCACAAGCAGCATAGGTATGATTTCTATCTGCATGTTCCTCTACACAAATACTGTAGAAGCCCTAAAATGCGATTATCAGTTGAATTCAGGCGATGCGGTGGAAAAATATAACACGCGGATCTTGTGCATTTATAGGCGTCATATTTTCATTTCATTTTTTAGGTACAGGGCAGCAGGTTAGTTTACAAACTTTGGTTGGTGATGACTCTTTGCCACTCGCAATAGATGGTTCAAGAGTATGAAATCGATTGGAATCCGAATTGCTTCACTGGCGGAGTTTTCTGTCCTTGAATATTGCGCTCGAAACCACAATGCGGATCACACATAAGAACAGGTTATAACACAAGCGCATTGGATGATGCCGGTCTCCTTCCTTTGCGGACGTTTTTTTTCCTTTGCAGTTTGCTTTGCACCTAAAGTAGAAAAATGATGGCAACAGTTTTTGAACTCTTGGGTGGTGGATACAGGCCTATATCACCATTGAAATGAGTGCACATTTTAAAATTTCAGTTTTCAGTTCTTGTGGCTCATCCGATCAATTTGAGCAAATTTCAAACTCTTAATTTTGAATTATCAGCCGTTATATTCTGTTGACTGACGTCAAATATTTTCTGTTCCCCGATTTTCTGGAGTGAAATAACTGAAAGAAGATGAGGTGTTCAAGTGGTTCTTCTTGGAGCCAATAACAGAGAAAAAGGGCTGAATCTTATTCGCTTGTGTGATGTAAGAATGCTTTGAAGTCTGCTCCATGTTTCAGAAATGTCGGAATAATGAAAAATGAGAAAAAGACATTTGGATGGAAGAAGATAAAAAGATACAAATTGGAAGTGAGCCTCAAATGCCAACAAAAGCACAGGAAGCATTTGGCCAAGAGTCAACCTCACGAGAGTGGTTTTACGATTGGCATTTGAACAGATACGGTTTTGTCGGACAAGGTAGGCCGGTTTTGATCCGCAAATTGTCCTGCGGGTCTCACTTTACACGAGGCAAAAAGTGCAAAAAAATAGACATGCCTGCGGTGTGTGCTATGTAATTCCGCGCAAAACTAGGCGTAAATTATGCGTGTTTTAAGCCGAATCAAAACTTGTAGCCAAGATCAAAACCAAAAACCAAAACCAAACGACCAATTGAATTACAAGGTGGAAACCAGGTAAGGCGGAGGGAGGGGTTTCAAATTAATTACATATATCGGTTGCCTGATAAATGCCAGAGATTCGGTAAATCTAATTCGGTCGGCGTTTCAAAACATAGACCCGAACTTGGACTTCAACTGCATGCTCGTCGATCCGACAGGGTGGTTGGACTTTCTTGCATTCATGTTGCCAGTGATAGGCCTGAGGACGTTGCTGATTTCTCACTCTCTCTGCAATGAGCAAAAACCATCGGATCAATGAGGTTGCTGCAAAAACTTGGTGGAAAATTGCACTAAAACGGCTTAAAAGGGGCCACATTGCCACCAAAGTGGCTGAAGATGGCCACTGACACTAAAATTGGCATGCGAGGACCACGAAAATTTGGGCAGTTGCACATGGTTGCTACCAAATGATGGTGGCATACTTCGAGGATCTCTGTTATGGATATCTATTATTTGTTGTAATTCTCCGCAGGTATGCTCGAATGCCTCGAATCTGCTACCATGTAGTGGTATCGCCGTTACAAAATTGCAGAAAACGCATGAATTTGTGGCCGAATTTGCCGTATTGCAGGCGACCGCTGAAAACGTGAGAAGAGGTTCTTCTCAAAGTGTTCATGTGCCTGTGATAGTCGTTTTCCTGACATTAGCTTGCAACCCTCCTGCATGTGAATTGGATTTAGGGGAATGATTTACAAACATAGAGATCAGTGTTAGAATCTCTTTATGAACTGTGCACATTGACCAGCTTTTATGATGTTTATAAATGCTCTCGTTTAGGTCAGTTCGAAAAATATTTGTGCACCCTGCCACAAACTCGGGCACGGGCAGCACCACACAGTGTTCTGGCCCTCGTTCTTGGCCCAGTCTGAGGACAAGACCTGCTGAGAGGAGAGGAGAGCGAGTGGGAGAGCCCAACATTTCGACAAATCACATTTTTCTTCTTCATTCCTCAAGGGCTGGACCAAAGACGCTTTAATTTTTAATTAATTACATTTTAAAAGTTTAACTCGAACTCAACCCTGATTAAAATGTAATTGAGCACTGGAACGCGCAGAACAACATTTTTGCGTTGAGTCGACGGTCGTGTTTCCATTATCGGATGTCGGAAAACATTGGCTTTGTCGCTCGGCAAAGGCCGCTTCCGTCGCCCGACCCGCCTGGATTCCAGCTCGACAAGATTAATTACACCTGTTGGACTTTGATGTTCCAAATCTTGGATCGCTGCAGTGTCCCGTTTTGTCAAAGAGTGGGTAAAGCACTCAAACAGGCAACAAGTCAATCTCCCCCGTTGTCGTAAGGCGGTAAAGGTACCGCCTCGAAAATCGGTGAGAGGACACTCGTGGAATTGTCAACCAAGACCGCCATTTTCGCACGATTAAGGCGACATTGCCAATTTGAAAACTTTATCATTGAGCATCTCGGTAAACATCGAGACATCCACAAATAAGCTTGTCATTCCTGACATTAACAGATCTTTGGTCAGGAATACGTACAAATCTATTCATAACGCAGAATGACCAATGCTCGGGCGAGCACCGGCCCGTTTTTCGAAGTTGCGAAACTGACGAGACTCGCTGGGAATCAGAGTCTTTGTTTTCTTATAAAATGTAAATTACTGGGAGGTCGAAGGAAAATTTGAAGCGTTTACCAACGTGAAAACAACAAGGAAATGGGCCCATGTGATCACCGATAACTTTTGGTCCTTTTAAAAATTCACCAACGATCGTGATTGCAGGAAGTTGAACTGCGGGACTCAGGCGTGTCCGCGTGGATAAGAATTGGAATCTTAGAGCAGTGTGCATTTGGACAGCAGGTTTTATTTAACTTGAAAAATTGCCACAATGAATTTTGATCACACGAGAGGGGCACTGCCACTTGTCAACAGAAATGCCCTGAAACGATTATGAAACAAAGAAGGAATCACTGAGAATTGGAAACGCTATTCGAACGTCTCTCCCTGCAGCGCAAGAGGAAGACTCTGGTTCTTTACAACACGTATTTTATGAGCGGTCTCGCCTTGGAGTCAGGGAATCCCATTCACGCCCTCAGGCCTCAATTCCATGATAGAGCTCCTGATGCTTGGAAAGTGGAATGTGTGCGAAATCAGACCTTGCATGCGCGTTGGGAATTAGCCATGCACATGGGAAAATATCAAATCTGTTGTGTAAATCTTTGAGATGCCGCATACAGTCTTGACAAATGCCCTTGGGGGACAGCAAATTCCGGTTCCTACTGTGTTCCCATATACTTGTAATTAATTGTAACTAGCCGGCTGCGCCGGCTAGCAGCCGGCAACTAAAACCCGTATACGGAATATCCGGTGTTTAACTCGAGAAACCTAGTTTCTGCGGATCCCTATACAATTTCATCTTCACAGTTTCCTTAGTTAAAACAGAGCGCCTGTCTTGAATAGCTCCTTGTCGGGCCCCATCGCTTTCTGTGGGTAAAATTGATATTTCAAAACAAAAACATATGGCAACTGCAACCGAATGAAGCGAGAGTCTCTTTCTGCGCGTGTTTTCATGGCACATGACTTTGTCGTTTTTAGCAGTTTTTTGTTGTTTTGTTGTGGAAATTTATTCCCTTTGTCCTGGAGGGTCTGGAGGGTAATTTGCACACATTGTTAAATTATCTATTGGTTCATCACCTGGTTCCGCATTCAGTGGGTGGCGGACCAAACGCTATTCGGACTAAAACTCATTTGATTCAAAAGCCGATCGTACTAAATTACATTCGGCTTGTTGTTGTAAAGTTAGTTGTAGGCGGTATGAATTATGTTCGAATGTCATCTCCAACAAATAATATTCAACTCAAAAAACACAGAGAAACTCGGGTAAATTGCAACACGAACAAACAAACTGAGAATGAAGCAACAACTGCCATTTATCCCATGCGAAGCTCTTCAATCGGATCAATTTTGGACAAATAGGTGTCAGTGCTGCCACACCAGTTGCGCACACAGGATGTTTTTTCCCCATGTTCACCTGGATCCTGCGGTTTCTCACTGGTGTTCTCACTCAACATCACAGATCATTTTTTGTGATTTATTATTTTATTTCGTTTCCCTTCCAAAGTTTTGCGATTGTGGAAATTCGGCAGTGAAATATTAACAGCGATGTTTCAAAAGGAAACAGTCGGCGGGTGTGTATAGCGCAGTGGCTTCATTCCCGCGCGTCTGATACTGAGAGGTCTCAGGTTCGATAATCCAGTGAGGAAGAGTTTTTCAGATTCTAACAAAGTTTTCGCAAAAATGATAAAAAAAAACGACAAATACATCTCGGTCGACGGATAAACCAAATATCGGATGGAGATCTTACCCCGTAAATGTTTTATTTTTAATGGGAATGAAGTCACAAAAACAACGAAAATGCATTTTTATGGAGCCAAATGAATAACTCGAAATCGAAACTATCAAAAACATTTGGCTTTTGACTCCCTTGGAAACTCCGAACGGTAGTCTGCATAGCGATTCACTGGTAACTCTCCGGACGGCGCAGCTTGACGGCCGGGTTGGAGCCACGTGCCTATCAGTGGCGATTGAGTTTTGTCAGCTGAATAGAAAGGGGGTAAAAAGGTCGCAAAACCCTTCCCAACAATAAAAACCCTTGGTGATGACATAATCTTCCAGATTAAAGTGCACGAAGATAAATTTTTGTCTTCAATTTTCCTCAAAAGAGTTTGAATAAAATTTAACAAATTGGTCCAAAACCTTTCCACAAAAATCCTTCTTCCTCCAGAGCTGATGAAATTTCCCTCGGATGGATGAAAGTGCCCCTTTGCGGGATCCGTCTGAATTCATCTTCAGCACTGCTTCACATTCTCGGGATTCTCCGCCATCCAAAAAAAGAAGAAAACATCTGTCCGTCGCATCTCTGGATCGGCGCCACCGCTT
>JASGXE010009433.1:0-16085 GCA_030068105.1 Sinentomon sp. SZTP_YWyxl
GTGAGGAAAGGAAAAGCAAACTTCCCGTATGCAGCAATTGAATGGCCTTTCTCTGGAAATGGTTCTTAATTTTTAATTGATGCCCTTTTTTCGCTTTTTCTAAATTTTTGGCCAATTTTTGGCCATCTTTCGTTTCTAGTTTTTGTTTGTTGACTACCCGAAAATCTTTCGAACCCTAAAAATATCAATTTCCAGACGGTTTGTCTGAAAGAAACGCGAATGTTATTTGATTGACACGACGTGTTGCCTTTAGCGACCTCTGCATATCCACCAAATATTTGGTTCGCAAATTTTCACCGCAAGGCCGCACCTATTCCTAAAGCAGAAGCGGCATGTTCGTCAGGTGATTTCTCGCACAGGAAGCAAAATCGCCCATTTTGACAAACTCGCCTGTTTGGCAGTCACCTAAGTCGCTCACAGACGCAACACATGGGACCCACGCCCTTCAGGCTCTAAAGAGGCCGCCCTGACATACGAATTTCTTCAGATCTGCTTCGAACCACGGCGCTATGACAGCCAAACTGACACAAACGGACGGCCGCCTCACCATACCCTCCGAACTACGTTGCCCCTACCCTACAATCGCCCACAGGGCGATAGGACTGCAGCTCCTTTCCGCCTACCCAAAAACCGCCCAAACTGATTCGCGGGTATGGGGGTGCTTTTTCACACTTCAGCGGGCTAGTGCCGCTTGCTGTGAGCTTGTTCGGTTCTGCCTGGAATGGCGCAGTTGGGTCCTACCCTGTCCACTCACTTGCCAGGACTTGCTGTCGCCTACCCGGACCACCCACAGGCCGGAGGACTACACCCAACTAGCCACCTACCCTGTGACCACCCAAACAGGTTCGCGGGGAAGGGGCCCGTTTCAACACTTCAGCGGCCTGGTGTCGCTTGCTTGTTCTGTTCTGCATGGACTTGCTGGCGCCCACCCTGACCGCCCAAACTGGTTCGCGGGGTCGGTGTCCACCTACCTTCCGCCCTTCGGACTTGAGTTGAGACCAACTACGATTAGTTCGAGCTTTCGCCATTTCGAGGCCGGGTGGCAGCACCTGACGGTAGTGAGTTGGACGAGGCTAACTTTCCTGCGCTGTGATTGGTTAGATTTTCACCGATGACAGTTGCAGTTTGCCACTGTTCCACCTCTTCAGGCCTCCAGACCGAGGAGCTCCGGACCGCCAGAACTGGAGCTCATTCCTTCTCTGGTGTTTGCCAGAGTTGGCTCGCCGCTCTGCGGTTAAGACCCACTTGTGGGCACGACACGCTCGGCCTTATGCCGCGTTGACTCCAGGGTTGCAAAAAACCCTGGAGTCTTCAGTGTCTATATTTTTTCTTGTTGTTTCGTGTTTTTCCATTTATTTTTCTTTGATTTTTGCTGTTTTTAGGCAGGTGCGCGGCGCGTGCGGTTCGCGTTCGGTCGGATGGTGTCGCCTGACACCCTGGCGCGTAAGGGGCACCCTGGGGGACCCAGCGCGGGATGGGCACTGGCGCGGCGATGCGGACGGGATTCCTAAATATGTCGCAACGCGTTTGACCGCGGTTCGAGACGTGCGAAGAGTGGTGCGCGCTGTCCAGGGGCAGGGGACGTCCTGTTGCTCAGGGTATTGGCGTTTCGATCCGGATGATCACGGAGGCACCTCACACACGATCATGGGGATGACGTCATCGACGACGTCACTCATTCCTTTTGATTGACAGGTGACGTCACTAATCCCTTTCTAATCCCTTTTGATTGACAGGTGACGTCACTAATCCCTTTCTAATCGCTTTCTAATCCCTTTCTAATCGCTTTCTAATCCCTTTCTAATCCCTTTTGATTGACACTCCGTATCCCGGCATTTATATTTTTCACGCTGTTTCCCTGTGAATATCTACGAGCGGTTTCGTACATCTGTAACAGGAACCGGGATCGAAAGTTCCATTTCCTTGGAGAAACTCCGTTGCATGAGAATGCATGTGGTGGAAATATAATTTCTTGGCAACTCATTTTTGCGAAAAACCGCGCGCTATTCGCAATTTCCCCACTTTACGAAGTGGCACCTATTCGTAAATGTGTCACGGTCATTCAAAAGGCTCTTGACAATCTCTGATTGCATTCGATTTATCTATCTGGAATTGTCCAAATGCTTTTGAAAGACCCGTGCATTCCGTGATCATGCGGCTTTTGTCCACTTTTTGGGACAGTGTATTGCTCAAAAACCAATTTGTGGGACAACTAACTCAGACTATTCTAGAAAACATCAACGAGTCATGCTCGTGCAGCAAACGTTCCGGTCAATCAAATCCCATCGACAAACATACTCTTGTACGGGATCTTTAGACATCCCATGCATGCAAACAACTGTAAAGAATGAGGGAGATAGAGAGAGAAAGAACGATGGAGGGATGGAGGAGGTAACCTTCCTTCCTCTATCTCTCCCTGCCTTCTCCTTGCTTTTATAGAAGCAAGGAGAAGGCAGGGAGAGATAGAGGAAGGAAGGTTTGAGGGACGAAGGAAAGGAGGGTAGGAGGTAAGGGGAGATAGGGAGGGATGTAGGGAGA
Organism: Sinentomon sp. SZTP_YWyxl; assembly: GCA_030068105.1. NCBI lineage: Eukaryota > Metazoa > Arthropoda > Protura > Sinentomata > Sinentomidae > Sinentomon > Sinentomon sp. SZTP_YWyxl. Next base: position 2,539 of record JASGXE010009433.1, read on the forward strand.
GAGGGAGGGGAGAGAGTTAGGGATTAGAGAGGGAGAGAAGAAAGGTGTGGAATGGTGGGAAGAGGTTACATAGAAAGAGGGTGAATCACGAAATGTGCATAAAATTAAAAATTGCATGTCTGCTGGCGCTAAAGGGAGACACAAATGCACGGCTAAGAGTACGGCTATATTTTATGAAAAATGTTTCCATGCGCGATCGTGAAAATGTTCGTTCGTGTAAACGTCTAATCCTGAAAATCAAAGATAGGTCAGCACAATTTTTCAACGACTCTGCTTCGCATTAAGCAACATTATTCAACAAAAAATTAACTAAAGCTTAAACGCTTTTTAAACTGCTATGGGTACCTTTGTCCTTTTTAAAATTCTTTGGAGCCTTGGGTGGAAAAACCTTACTGCGAGGAGGAGTGAACAGCGAGTATTGAGTTTCTATAAAATTTTTAGTAACTCTGGAGGATGGGGGGAGTTTTTGCCACACATCCAATTCCCTTCTTCTATGCTCATTACGAACACTCGCTCAAGGTCAGGTAGTTGTCGTTTAAAAAAGATGTAGGCAAATTTTCCTTTCTTGTGATAGCTATCAAAGAATGGAATTCTCTTCCTGCCTCCGTCCTTTTTCATCCCCCTTGATGGTGGACACTCTTCGTCGTCGCTTATCAGGTGGCGATTTGTCTGACTGAGCCTGTTGTGCTCACTTTTTCTGTTTACAAATAAATGTCGTTTCTTTGCCATTTCTTGTAGCCTTATTCTGTGTGCATTGCCTATGCTTTCGTGCATTGTTTTTGTGCATTGTATGATTAGATTTTTTGTCCGTTCCATTGTGTACGATAATGGGTGTACCCTTGAAGTACCAATAAATACAATGCCAATTGAATGCCCTTTTGTAACGAAATTGTACTGAAACGAGCTGTATGCATATGCGCTTTTTCATTTAGATTTCGGCGAAGACGTTATAATACGTACAAAGCCAGCAGTTAACTTATTTTTTTAGTCCGTAACATTGTGATTCAAAAGTATATCTTCACACGTTAGGAACCGGCTCTTTGATTTTCTACGCTACAACGTTGGAACTGGCCTCTAAATGCCATCTTCATGCAGCACATGCAGAGATATAGCCCAAAAGTTTTTGGCCACCACAAAAATATAAGTTTGCTTTTTTGTCAGATTTTGTGATCTGAAACTTTTTCAAACTCCAACCACGGATGTCAACACTTTATTCGGAACTGTGCATGTGCATGCACAGGGAAACCAGAACGTTTTTGGTCAAGCAAAACAATAAATTTGCTGTTTTTCTGTTTTTATGTTTTTGCTGTTTTAAACTTTTCTGCTCTATAACCACTTCAATCGGAACTATATTTTTTATCAATCGTAAAAATCCGTTTTAAATTAAAAAAACGATTAGAGATTTTTAAATTAAAAAAAAAAAGATGAAAAAAAGATGATGAAAAACCTGTGCATGATTGAATGGCATGCAACCCTTGCGATCCGATAACTCGAATAATCTGCCTGAAAAGTTACTTCTGAAACACCCTGTAATGCTCCTCACAAAACTTCGCTGAAAAATTAAGTCGTCACCAGTTTCGCCTCTGACTGTGAGTCGAGAATTCACGCAGCTTTGACAAATGCTCTTTGTAAAAGCAAATCATGCTGTTGCGTATGACGTATACAGCCATGCATTGCATGTGATAAAGGGTAACTTTGTGGAAATGTCAGCAGTCGACTGGAAAGTAAAAAAAAAGCATCGCCTATGGAAGTGGTTCCCGTCATTTGCGACAACAAACTGCACTCCTCGCCTCGCAATCTGCTGACCCAGACGAGTGCGAGGAGAGTAGTCGCACTTGGGGTGAATTTCTGTATTTCGGGGTTTGGCGTCGCGCCGGTTGACCACAGCGTGAAAAGCACAAATTTTCGTTTTTTCGATCTTCCAATTTCCTTGAGATTTTCAAAGTATTCTCGTTTCGGAAGTGTCGAAAGTTACAAGAGATTAAAAATTGAAGGACTGGTTTCCGAGAAACTGAGATTGCGTGGATGTTTTCGGAATAAAATTTATTCTACAGAATGTGTGTAGGTTTCTCCTCTGTCGATGTTCACATTCGACGAGACACATCTCCGCACCAAGAACTCGCCTCACTTCAAGCTCCCAAACCCACCATCTTCCCTTTTGGTTTACAAAAATAAAGCGAGGTTAACTTTTTATGTTTGGAAGCCAAAAGAGCCGCAGCCATGCATAAATTATTATGGATGCTGAGGACATCGGGGCGGGGGGTAAGGGTGAAGTACCCCTGCAACACGGAACTCAGCCACAGCAGTTGCTCGATCTGCCGTCATGCTGTGATGCTCGACGCTTTATGCTTAAACCCAGATTTCTGCGAAGTTTTCTTGTCCTGAGACATTTTACGAGTGCACGGTGGCACAAAAAGAACAGGTTCTTTCGATATACCTTATCTATTGGCGTTAGAACAGAAACGCTAAAAACGCGCGATGACAAGATGACATGAGCGAAGCTCAATATTTTCATTGTAAAAACGCGCCTAAGAACGCAAAGATTGTTAATTTATGCAAGGATGACTGTGCAAGAATGAAGGACTGCGCAAGGATGACGGACTGTGCAAGGATGACGGACTTTGCAAAAGGATGACGGACTGTGCAAAAGGATGACGGACTGTGCAATGATGACGGACTGTGGAAGGATGACTGTGCAAGAATGACGGACTGTGCAAGGATGACGGACTGTGCAAGGATGACGGACTGTGCAAAAAGGATGACGGACTGTGCAATTATGACGGACTGTGGAAGGATGACTGTGCAAGAATGACGCACTGTGCAAGGATGATGGACTCTGCAAGGATGACGGACTGTGCATAAGGATGACGGGCTGCGCAATGATGACGGGCTCTGCAATGATGACGGACTGTGCAAAGATGACTGTCTGTGTATACACGCATTCATGGGTCTGCCTGATGCAGGAGTGCTCCAAAAACAGCATGGAGTCCAAATGTCTGGAAAATTCACGGGTATTCTAAATTCACAAGCTTTCGCTCTCTCCAGTATCACATGCTCAGTGCATCAAATGTTTTTGCCACCACGTTTAATTTTTTATGTTACTGAGTTACGATGGCTTCCGGTTTGACTCTCAGATTAAAATGGCCCCATTTATACTCTGATGGCCAGTTCGCAAAAGAGATTACCCAAATTAGAGATTACGGCAGAAATGACCCAAATTAATGGCAAATTCTAAAGAGAACAAGAAAGAATTTATACACGTCTCTATTTGCATCTTGCAAGAATATTCCTCTCGAACGAGAATCGGCTCCCGGCCGATTCCCTTGGAAGTATTTGCCTCCGATGCTCATTTTTATTTCCTTTACTCTTATACGCGCGCATAAAAATTAAAAACAACAAATAAATCGTGACATGGGGTGCAAGTCCAGATTTGCACAGGTCGATGACTTCGTTGCACCGCAAGCGTGCTAAGCTTGCATTTCAGTGTATAGTAGCGGCGGAATTAGATTACTCATGCATGTAAAAAATTGCCATTCTTGAGATTTTGGCAAAAACTACAGTCCACAGAAATGAAGGATCCTATTTTATAACCGAGGCCAAAATCCGACTCCTCTATAGAAAGCTTTGTTGCAATTTGGCGCTTTAATTTCTTCCAACTTAATAAAAAAAAGTTTCGAAGGCAACAGTTAAAAGGGAAAGACGCATGTATGAGTAACCTTTTTACTTTACAATTTGTGGGTCTCTCTTCCTCTGTACGAGATCACGTATTGTTGAAGTAAAAAGCCGAACAAGGAGCTCAACTTCATCTCAAGCCCATGTTGATCACGAGACTGTTGACTGAAAACGTTTCCACTTGCCGCTATCGGTTATAGCATACATTGTGGATACCTGCACCGCCTGTTTCATAGGTTAAATTTTTGATATGAATTTTTTTCTTGCCAACTTTCAGCAGCGCAAATTGGAGCTTTATTTAGTAGCACTTCCGACAGACCACCTATATCCATGCGTTTTGAGTTGCCAATCTCGGAAACGTTGTTTGCGTTTAATTTCGAACTTCTTCCTCAAAAAGCTAAAAACAACAAACATTGCCTAAACCACTGCTCACCACACACTGCATGCTATTGTCAAGCTACGGTTCGGTGTCTGCTTATTGATTAACGCCTACTTTTTTGGTGTCCGGCTTCAAGCTCGTCAAAACAGTACGGAAATTGTATGGTTCAGCTGATCTTCATAATAGAGGTGCAAACCCTATTTGTTCCGGTCAGTAATGATTGGCAGCCGAATTTTGTATACTTCCTACACAGCCATTGCAAATAATCCATTAGGTACGCAAAAGACTCAATAGGACGTACTTAAAACGGATCAAAGGAGGACAATGGGCGTTTGAAAAACACTAATGTTTCTGCAATAAATGTTTGCGAGTCCCTTCATATGAAAAGTACACACGTTCAAGTTTCAACGATTTTCTTCTTGCACTGGAGAGGGTAACAAAAGGTCCGACTCAGTGTTCTGCCAGCTTAACAGAGCTACTTCAACACATTGTTTTTTGACACTGATGGTCGCGTCGATCTGTCTGTCGACTGTCAATCCCCATGTCATCCGTCAACTGCACCGAAAAAAATGTCGGAACAATGTTTCCCAGAAGAAAATTCAATAAAACTCAGTTTCTCTAGTTTTTTTCTTTCAGTTGAAAAAAGCGCCAAAAAGATAAAGTCGGCCGGCTGGAGGAGGATCCAAAGAAAAAAGCATGGAGGAATCCGTTAAGATCCAACTGCATATACCAAGCAGACCAAAAGTGTCTGAGAACGTTGGACCTTTCTCTTACGAGTGTTCCTATCCCCTTGGATTGCACCACTTTTCCAGCTCAATATATTTTGACGCATATAACCAAATATCCCTTTGTGTTGAAATTGCCATATACATGTATTGTGTTTTGTATTGTATAGGGTTGCTAAAGTCAATGAAAAAGGATCAGATACCGATATCCAAAGACTTTTGCATAACTCTGTGGTAGAGGGACGCTAAGTTATTTGGCGCTATTCTTCTTTCTGGAACTCAACGCCTGCCACGCTTGGATGAAATTCCCAAAAGCCACGTTATTGCAACGGCTGAAAGTTTATTCTTTGATTTCCGGCAGGGTGTTTGATTGAGCACAAAAATTGCAATGGGAATTTCAGGAAAATAAAAAGTCAGATTTTGTATAACAAAATTTTCTTTAATGGGCATAGAAATGAGAATTTCAGAAGGTAAATTGCGAGTTCGTTGACCACAAACAAAACTAGAGCAACGTTCATTAATTGATCATTCCATTTGTCGTCCATGACAACTGCGACTCGCCAAATTTGCAAAAATGGCATACCGTCCAACTGAAAGTTCAACTACAACCACCATATATTTTCAAAAACAATTTTGTGTGAATACACGTATAATCTTCATGTCCTGCTTCTTAGATACATATTTTTCGCGCTACTGTTTCTGGACGACCCTTTTTTGTGATGCATGAATCTTATCATGCCATATCATTCTTTTCATGAAATATCATTGTACATTTTCACGCATGCCTCATTTTGTGCAAATTCTTCAATTTATTGATCTTCCTTTTCCCAATATTTCTCAGGCAAGAAGTTTTCGTATGACAACTCCTCCTTCTCCAACATCTTCCTTTGCCTGTGAAATATAATTCTTTTTTTAACCTTGCTTATATCTTGCGCTTTCCTTTCTAACACACCTATTTAACCAAGGCATCCATGAAAAATCTTCGTTTTTATCGTGATCTTTTGCGGTGAAATCTATCGTTTTCCTGTATCTTTGTGAAAGATCAGGGTGTTGTATCTTCGTCTCTCCTTTCCTTGCGCATTCATTTCGAGGAGCATGCTCCTTTTGTTCATATCCACCAATTTGAATTCAGCGGAGGTTAGTTGATCGAACGAAGATCAAAATCTGAGGCATCTCGCGGCGGCAGAATCTGCTTTTCCCCTCTGATAAGAACCCACTCTCCAAATGCACGGAGATTATTAAGAAAACCACGCAAGCACATCTGATTACTCGACGAAGCCTGAGGCAGGTTGTGCATTTCCAGTGACCTGCTTCCATCTAGACTGATAGACTGATATAGGTTTCGAATGTTGCCATTTTGTTTCTACATCAGTCTGTTGCGAGACAAACAAGGCCAAAGAGGGGCGACAAACAAGGCCAATGCGACGAAATCGCGCTCAGGATCGCAACCGGGCCTTCAACGATTGGACAGAGCCTGCACAGGAGATACGCATAGACCTTGTTTTGGAATCAAGGAGTTGTTCCAGTCACGCAAGTTATCAAAAATCTTATTACTACCAAAGCTGCACAGTACCGCGTTAGCATTTCAACCGCAAATTGATGACCAGTTTTGCCTACTATAGCGAGTATTTGCTTCCAATCCGACGTAACCCAACACCTAAACGCACGCAAACAAAAGAATGAAAAGGGTCCGAGTCTGCATGTTCAACTCGGGTTTTAAGTTTTAACAAGCTTCGAAGCCAGGTCATCGGTCAGAACCGTATGGACATGACACTACCGGATTAAAAGAGCACATTTCGTGCTGGAACCATGGTTTCACACACTTTCACTGGCGATTTCCTCTGAAATGTCATTTTTTCACGAAATCCTTTCTTCGCAAGTTGACGGAACTTCTTGTCTGGCAGATGTGTTTTTCACCACGCCGTTTCTTTCCGAACTGTTCTCGCGGCAGCGCTGCAGAAGACCGTGAAATTCAATCCGAGTTATATACGGAGCCATCCTGAATACGCGGGCCATAGGCGATTTTTTTCAAACTTTTGAAGCACGGCGCAATGTAATTCCCCATTTCTCGTGCGCCGCAAAACACATTACATGAAGGAATGCATTTAACGGCGCTAACTAGATGGGGAATAACATAGCCCCGTGCTTCAAAAGTCTGACAAAAATCTCCTATGGCCCGCGTATTTTGAATGTCTGAGTATAGCGTGTCCACACATTCGCGATTTTGTCGCGTTGTCGCGTCGTCGCGCGCGGAAAAGTTGTCAGGTGCGACAACATCTCCTTGTGTGTAGTACACTATGCATGGTGATTCGTTCTTCACACATGGCAATGTCGTTGCACCGGACAACATTTTCGCGCGCGACGACGCGACAACGCGACAAAATCGCGAATGTGTGGACACGCTATAAGGAAGCAAAAACTCATCGATTTCCAAGTTTTTCCGCCAACCTGGTGCCATTTTATCTGAATATGTTAACATTTTCCACTTCCATTTACAATTTCACCTTATCTCGGCAAACAGTTTCAGGTCCTGATACCGGAAAAAGGAAAATGCAGGTAGACCGGTGATGAGGCCGGAGAAAGGTTGAAGGACAGTGTGGACCAAAACGATAGCTGTAAATGATGCATGCATTAAAATGGAATTGTGGAATCCTGAGGGCTAAATTATACGGAAAAGAGAGGAGGTAGGCTGAGAGGGAAGTCTCGGCTGGGAGGAGTGAATCTGGAGAGACTGAGAAGAGAGTGGAGAACATGAACTAAAAGGTGACTTCGTCGATTGCCGAACCCTAACGGTTCGTGGAAATGACAGAATGCCCATTGTGACGGCTACTGGCAAGAAAACTGTTTCTTTATTAAAAAAAGAAAAAAAAGAAAAAAAAAATAGGAAATAATGCACCCATATCGTTACCCCCGAAATCGTCACTGGCCAGATTTGTTTTATCCCGTTGACATGATTCTGGAACATGAAATTCAGAGCTGCGCAGCTACCTGATGATATGTAGCCCGATATGATTCTCGAATTAGTTATGGAGCTATCCATATACAGGGTGTTTCTGAAATAGTTGGCCATACTTCGTTTTTGACATCGTGGGGCCATTCTGGACAAAAAAGGTAGAGTGACTTTTTGCCGTCCGATGACTGTGTGGGGTACTCGCCGAAAAAAAAAACATGGGACGATACACTCTAATTCACGACATCACTACGAGGTCCGCAAAAATCAACTTATGAAACATTGCAAAAACAAAGCAAATGCATAACATTACACGCATGGATGGCGAGAATGCATTCTTGGATGGCTTCTCTGCATATCTGCATGTAATGTTATGCATTTGCTTTGATTTTGCAATGTGTCATAAGTTGATTTTTGCTGACCTCATAGTGATGTCGTGAATTATAGTGTATCGTCCCATGTTTTTTTTTCGGCGAGTACCCCCAGAAGTCATCGGACGGCAAAAAGTCACTCTACCTTTTTTGTTCAGAATGGCCCCACGATGTCAAAAACGAAGTATGGCCAACTATTTCAGAAACACCCTGTACAGCTATACATGATTCTCGAATGGGTTTTCGAGCTGCGTACGATGATAGGTAACTAATGACATATGATTCTCGAATTGGAAGTTCAGAGCTACGGAGCCTCAAAATGCCATAATACTCGAATTGGAAATTCAGAGCTACGGTACTATTTGTTTAAATTGACGTGATTCTGGAATTGGAAACTCAGAGGTTCGGAGCTACCTAATTACATGATACTCGGATTGGAAATTAACAGCAAAACGGAGATCGAACATTGCTGTAATACTCGTAAGCGCATTGCAGTGGAAGGAAGGCTAAATCGGTAAAATTTTCCAAGAGATACAACCACCGCATAACGTTTTACTCAACAAAGTTACTGGCTTTTTGAGCACCGCCGTGGCTTTTATTTAAATCAGAGTTTTCAGTTTCACTGAAAATTTTGTCAAAGATTTTGTACACTGCAATTTTGGGCCAGCATCCTGCAGTTCACTAAACTACTCACAATTTACAGTTCATTCCTTTCTTGCGATAAGGAATTCTGTAATGAAATTTATCATCGGCGTATCTCTATTCTCTCGAAACATGATGAATTTCGGCTTTCATTTCGCCAGTGTTGCAAATCCCATGTTTTCTTCTACACGTGTTGTGCGAACGCCGTGAAAGTCAGAAAAACACAAATGACGCAATGCAAAAGCAATATCGCCTGGAGCTTCACGTACTTTACGAAGCAACCTGTACCAATTCTGCGTGTCAGGAGTGCGATTCTGCGTCTGCCCTTGTGCTCACGTTTGATGAGGACTGCTTGCATTGGCAAATCCGACGTGCTCAGGAAATGTGCGGTTGCCTACCGCATTAGAAAGGGTTTTTGAAATGCCCAGGGGAATTGGAATGTCGGCATAAAATGTCCATGCTGATTCCGGACACACAATTTGTTTTGTCGGTTGCCGCTAACAAAGGGAGAATTTTGCTACCGTCTGATGCTAGCCAGGCGTGGTTTAGTTGAGGACCTTTTTTGAGTTCATGCTTGTCTGCAGTCCGAATCCGAGTGGTCTCTTATCCGGCTCGCATAAACGAGTCTCGGAACGTCCGAAACCGAGAATCGACATCCTAGCCATCCCCAGGCTATGGGTTTCATGATGTTTGCTTTCCTTCTGCCAACATATTGTGGGTATAAGAATATGTTTAAACTCTGAGGGATATAAAATTCCAACTTCAGAGGCAGACGGGAAGTGGATAGGATATCACAGGGTGTCAGGATGTGAAATGAGTGTTTTCACAGATAAAATGATTGCTATTTTTTCGTTGCCACTCTGTGGTGTTTTGTTTTTGCTGCGCAGGTCCTGGAGCAATTGACTTTCTGTCGCCGTGCCGGACCCCGAATCAATGTTGTGTCGCAGGTATTTGCGGAAGTTGAGTGTTGGGTTTAAAATTACCTGATGTCAGACTTTCCATAGCCTCGAAATTCAAAAGAGATTGCAGCCTGCGTAAATACATGCCTTTAACACTGCCAAAGGAAGCCATACTTGTACTTGAAATGAGGCCAGCGAAATCCTTGCAACTTAACGCAAGCGGTCGCAGGATGAGAAATATTATTTCTTAGTTCTTGTGCAATACTATCTTCCAGCTGGAATAGATACGCTTGCGATGTTTGGGATCCAAACTTGACTTCTCATATCACTACGATGAACACAATACAAATACGAGTACTATACATATGGCGGGGTTTAATTTTTATTCATTTTTATTTTACAGATCTATTTTAGACAGTGCAGCGCATCTTTCAGTCAATTTGGTGTAATTCGACGGTTTTTTACTGTCATGCGATGTTGTGACAGCAAAGTTTTGATCGACGGTTTTTACTGTCAGGCGATGTTGTGACTGCAAAGTTTTGATCAATTAACATCCAGATTCATGGTCGTCGATTCCCAGCGATGCATGCAAAAACCCAGTTTCCATTACAATTATTTATTCACTATTTCTCAGCATTTTGACTCTTCTCTTCTCAGAATAACGCTTTAGGTAAATGCATTTCAAGGCCATTCGCGCATATTTTGGTCTGTTGCTTTAAATCCTATTTTTGTTTATCCTGTCCCACGTATGAATTATTGACGATCTGCAGATTCATTTTTTGGAGAGTCATATAAATATTCGTATACAAGTACATGAGGCGTGCAACCAATTATACACGGGTTTATTGTGTGACGCGAATTATTCCTGACGGCAACTACTCGTATATACAGCGAGAATTCCAATCATGGTTGCAAATCTGTACCCGCCTCAATGCATTGTCGGGCATCGAGGGCGCACAAAAACGCTGCGTTTCAGTCGAAAAATGCTCATCTGAAAAGCGTTGCCAATTGTTCCTTTTATGCCTCCGCATAAAGGTATGAAACATATGCCAAAAACCCAATAGGTTATTCTGTCTCTGGCTTCCTTTGGCTTTCCAGAAAGCTTCCGGAATTGGCCTACTGATGCTGCCATCTAACAGCTCCGATTCGAAACTTGACAAGTGCAGCTGTGACTTTTGTTTCCAGCGCCTCTGTCAAAGGCGCAATCAATGTCAACTTTCGACCAAATTGCATCGTCGGAAATTGGTCCTTATTTCAGGCGCTTCCTGATGTCCTGATTCCGAAATCGTCTGCAATAAACAAAGTGAATTCTGGGTATAGAAGCATGACATGACTGAAACCGAGTCGAGGGCGTTTTCAAGAAACATATCCATGTCGAGGGCAATGCTTTTATAGTGCTCAATTTCAATAGTGCTCTATTGCAAATCTCGCGGCACACACAACATTATGCTAAATGATCAATTTTTGCTAAATGATCAACAATGCTGGAGGATCAATCTGTTGGCAGTTCGATGCGATTTTGTATTCTGTCGTAGCCCCGTGCTATGGAGAAGGGTAGCGTTTCCGCACATTTTTATGGCTGATTTTCTGACCTTTACAAGAAAAGCGAGTTAAAATGTGTTGTGTATTGTGAAGCATAAGCCGAAAGAGTTAGAATTTTAGCTGCTCATGATGGTTTTATACAAACGATTTTAAAGAACAATTCCATCATGGGCAATTGCAATTATACATGCAGCAAATTCCTGCCGCATCAACGTACGTACAAGGATACTATTATTTGGTTATTTTACCTATTTTCGATTCGAATATTTGCGAAAAATTCAAGACGCAGTCTCAGTAAAGAGTGGTGCAAATATACCGAAATTTGTCTCCCCTCTCGTTTTGAGTTTGCCTTTCACCCATTGCTAATAATTTGCAATGACGCCTTGCAAAAATAATGCCTTGCTAGAAGAATAGAAATTTAACCTGCTTCTAGGTTTTTCGTCACTTATATTTTGCTGACTTGGAGACATGCAATGGTAGCGAAATTGAAGCGTCTTTTGGCACTGTTAGTTCGATTTTAAAGACCTGAGCAGAATTTCGATGGTCATAAAATCAGATTTGCGGACGCATGTCACAGAACTCGAAGATGTGGTTGCTCCTTTTGTTAAGGAAACGGAATACATTGCAATTTTGAGAACAGAGAATATTTCGATTTCGCCAATCATTTTCCGCACGTACCGTCCGAAAGGTCATTAACCAACCAGGAATGTCCTTCCTTTCATGAGCAATTCTGTTGATCCCAGGATTAGGGCTCCTTCCCAGCAATATTCTTTCCAGATTGCTCTCCACAGCCGTCCTTGTATTCTGGCTTCTTTCTGACAGCATAATGAATTCATCATCAGGAATCCAGTTTGACCGCTTGGCATCTGTCATTTCCACCTTAAAAATAGAACAATGGAACTGATTATCTAGGCTGTTTCAAAAGTTTTAAAATTCCACAGATTTTGGAGTCGTTCTGATGCAAAACTCAATCCTGAACAATCGTCTTCAGAGCCGATCATAATTCTTCAAGTTCGGGAGAAGTTTAACTCAGGTCAACTTCTAAAGTGCATAAAAGATGGTGTTGATCATTTTTAATTATTTTAGAAACGGGTTCTTTAGCAATTTCGCATGAGCGATTGTACCGTGTTAATTTTACCAGTACCGAAGCAATTTGATATCATAATTAGGGCCCAATCGAAATTAGAAGTGTTGTTAATCATGAAACTCTGAATGGTGAACTAATACTAAATAGTCGTATTTTTGTCACTTACGACGTCCTCTCTACCTGAAACGGTCCCATTTTTCAGGTCATTTTTGAATTTCTGAAAGGAATGAGACATATCCGTTATTGGCTCAAGTCTGTAGATACATAAATTTAACAAAAATTCCATTTTTTTATTGGTTGCCACTGCAACCAATAACATTTAACAGATTCTTGCACATCAGGCTGTGAAAAAATAACTTTGAGTTGTGTGCAAGTCGACACAGCGGCGTTTTTTTCTTTTCAAACTTTTGCAAGAACATGAAAGGCAAGTGAGAGACAAAACAACTATTCAGCCTTTTACATACATATTATACATACATATTCAGCCTTTTAGCTTCACTTAATGAAAATATTGTCCAAAATATATCATAAATTCAGTAGTATAAAAAGACCGGTGAGAGCACAGTTTTAGCTCCGCCCACTTAGCAGACGACAAAATAGGAGGGCGCATTCTATTGTCAGCAAAAAAAAAATCAAGGAGTTCACGATCGTGGATGAGGTCTGAAAAAATAGCAGACGACAAAATGCGGCGATAGCCGCCAAAATCGAAGCGCGGCGTCAGCCGCTAAAATAAGATCGGCGGCGGCAGCCGCAACTGATCGTAAATTTTGGAGGCTTTAGACAGACATCTGTCGCGCGGCACATCCGTTCGTTATTGCGCAACGCTTTCGTTCGATGGCAAGCAGACGACGCCGGATCCATTCTGCGGCACATTCATTTGTTTGTGACGTCACAGGTCGGCAGCCAATCGCGTGACGCCATTTGTCACCACAAGCTCCGCCCACCTAGAAGGTTCTACGGAGAGAGCAGATCCTACCTCTCCCCCAAGCAGGTCCCACCCCTCCCAGATGAAAAATCGCATTGCGCAACTGCGTTAGCAGACGACAGAAGAAGGCGCATTCGATTCTTCCAATTTAGCAGATGTCAAAAAAACATTTCTTGTTCATCAGAACACAACTCTTGCGTCAATAACCTCGTTCACACCGTTGGATCAATTTTTGAAACGCATAAGTTAAATTCTTCTGCAAGCGATTAGATTTTGCGGTTTATCTTCTGACAGTTATCTATAAAAGGAGTTTTCTCTGCTTATTTATTGTCAGGCGCAATGTCTAATTTTTCCC
>JASGXE010009434.1:0-17533 GCA_030068105.1 Sinentomon sp. SZTP_YWyxl
AGAAAGAGAGGGAGAGTGAGAGGGGGACGGGGGAGAAGCAAGATTGTCTTTGTTGGTTTCGATATGCCCACAGGTTTGAATTTATGTGGAAAGAATTCATCACTGCAGATTTCATCAGAGCTATCCCAACTTCAGTTGTTCATCGTAATGAATCATTCTTTTCTGTCTCTGCATAGATTTCGAGCTCCCTGGCCCTGGAGGCATGTGGTCATATTTTTGTTGTGGTCATATTTTTGTTGGAGTCTTTCATTTGCTGACTAAACAGTGCACGTATCCCAGAAGAAATCTGAGTGTGCTTGTGTTTCTGCTCTAAACACCCATCTGTTCAAAATACCTTTTAAGAAATGGCCGAAAACATTTTGAAAAGGACAATCCTAGACAATCTCTTGGCCACTCTCCAGAAATGCAGAAATCAATCGGACTATAAAATATGCTGAATATGCATAAAGCAAGTTATGAATTTGTATTTACTTCAGTGTCCATTCAAATGTTCTGAAAAACGTTTCTGTGAATGTTTCAAGGTTTTTCAGTGCTTTGCACGCGAACATCAATTTCGAGCAAAAACGTTCAAGTATTTTTCCACAACTGGCCATAAGTGAGTGTCATGAATTTACTAATCCTGACAAGGGTTAATCGAGGAACAGATGCAAAATAGTTTGAAAGGTAAAGAATTTCATTTAAGAAGGGAAGGTGAAGCCCTTTTTGCCAGTTTCCAATACTTTTGAATGATGACCTTCCCAACATTGTTTGTTTTTATTGATGAACTTCATAAGGTGAGAACAAAATTTGCCAATGAAAATCTTTCATTGACGAGCAACACAATGGGCACAACATTGTTTTCTGGCTTTGGTTTTGAAAGTATGTGCCTCATGCGGCCTGCTTTATTTTTTGACATTATGGACTCAATTTGATCCTACTGGAATATGTCCTTCAGCTAACATCATCAGGACATGTAGAATGCAGCAATTGTTTCGTAAACATTAACCAATATCTCAATGAAAGCACATTACTAAACCTCACAACAGCACAACTGTTTACGAATAAGAAAGGAGTTTCTTTTCGTTGACAAAGTCCTCGACTAACTTGCATTTGGTTGTATCTTCTAGAACAACTGAACAGCAAACTGCAAGATGCTGCTGATGAAAATAAGGAACCAAAAATGTTGCGCCGGCATGTAATGAAGCTTGCCAAAGGTGGCACCACAGTAAAAATACCATGTTGTTGAAGATTACTTGATTTTTCTACACCTTCATATTCAGCTGAAACAGCAAAGGCGCAGTCATTTTTCAGACACGATGAACAAGGGTGATTTGGACCGCTGAAAATGAAAGCCTAACGAACACATGCAATTCAGGCGGAAGATGGTTTCTAGGCAGATGGACCTGGTGTGTTAGAAGGAAACATTGATGAACATCGATTGCAAGGAAATAACAAGGACCAGTGGATGAGCAGACTGATCGAACCTGGAAAGGAGAGAAGATTCTCCAACCCTTTGAGAGCAATGTGCACTATGCTTAAGGGGGGACTCCGGGCAAGCGGGTCAACTTTTGACGGGGTTGACCGATCTGAATAAAATTTTGCATTGTTATTATTTACCATAAAAGCAGTTTGTGTGCAAAATTTGAGCAATTTATCTCCAGTAGTTTCTGAGTTATGGGTGGAAATAGGGCAAAATGTAGTGCGATCTTTCAGATAACCCTGTAAGAACATAGACTCATGTGGGGGGTTCAAGATTTGCACTCTGGAGTAAAATTGGGTGGAAAATTGAGTGGTGGAGTCAGATTTTCTCTAAAGTCTGTCTGTTGGATGCAAATCTGGGGTGAAAATGGTCCAGCGGAAAAGATTTTGTTCTCAATAAGCAAAAAATTGATATGGCAAAAACGATAAGTTTTTTGCAAAATCTGACTCCACCACTCAATTTTTTATGGTTTTTTATGTAAGTACCCCAAATTTCATCTTTCTAGCATGAAAATTGGCTGAAATATAATGTCCGATGTCCAAAAAACTGTTGTAAAATACATAAGCGGGAAATTATCATGCGGTGGCGACAAATAGCCAAAAAAGGTCCAGACATGCGATCGCAAAAACCGACGCTAAAAAAAACCATTCGAGATAATTGAATTTCGTTTTTTGCATCTTTTTCCTCAGGGTTTTCTTCATTGGAAGCCACAAAAAACAAGAAAAGTGAATTTTGACCAAAATCTGCCAGATTTTGCCCGGAGTCCCCCCTTAAGCTTTGGGCCAGCTCAACGCACTCTCGGATAACAACTGTTTAACCGGGGCTTTGGCACTTTTTCCAAACCACAGCAATGAAAATTGTCTCCAACACTGGCATAAAGACCATCTACCCTTTCACCTTAAATTATATGGTCAAATGACGAAGTCAGAAAGAACAGAAAACGTGTCCTGAAACTCGTATAAGGCATCTTAATTATTCAATCATGTTCATGGGAGACCATATTTAGCTGATCTAAATTTTACTTGCATGATTTATCCAACCAATTTTTAGATGCTGCTCATGCCTAGCTGATTTCTCTGGATTTCAAAGAAATTGTGATAATTCATTTGTTCATTTCACAAAATTGCTAATCGTCAACCCTGCCACTCCTGTAAACCGGTCCCCAACTCTGCAACCCTTGTAGACAGACCCCTTCGAGGGAGGCCGTAAACCCCACCTGTGCATCAAACTTGTTCTGATTTCACTTTTTTTATTTTTAGGTGAAAAAAGCATAAAAATGATCGATATTCTGACCTGACTTGTATCCCATTTGTGGAGTTACATGCAAAAATATGCAAAAAATCCTCTGGAAAAATACGTGAGAAAAGGGCCTCCGGCAAAAAATGCATCTCCCATTGAACCGTTTGGCAGAATGATGCTACATTTCACCCTGTGGAAGATAAAAAATACCTTGTCTACATGTCATTTTTGATTTGCTCCGACCATTTCAATTTATTCCAGCATCAGTGTCAGGTACTGCCATACTGCCAAGTGCCTAAAATTTAACAATCACATACAATCAGTGCAAAGTGCAATCACATACACATAGCACAAAAAAACTAAAAATGACTCTATTTGCAGTTTCCTCATGAAAAAGTGGTCCGAAAAAAATATAATTGGAACATTTTGCATGAAATCTTGTGGGAGAAGATGCATAAAAAAGCTTTTGCCTTTTGAAAGAAGAGAAATGCAAGGAAAAAGCAAGTGCTTGTTCACCATAAATGCGAGAAAATCAATGCTACTGAGTTTCAAAAAATCGGCTCTATTTCGAAAAGTATTTTAGTTCGAGGGAAAATCCAAAGAGTTTCAGAAATGGCAAACATGAACACAAAAAGAAAAAAAAATATTTTTTAGTTTTTTTTTAAAAAAACATGGTTTGTCGCCATCTTCCAAACAGCCATGAGGCTAACGAGGCAAAAATAAACATCACAAGCTTTGGGATTCTAACTAAGCGCTTAAGCACTAAGGTCTATTACTGTGTGATCAAACCTGAAAACTGCCAAGTACCAAGTGTCAGGTCACTTTTCAAGGGACCACTATCTCTATTCTCTACCGACACCCATTTCTAAAAAAATAAAATCCCAGGGAAGAAACAAAAGCGTATAGAAATTTCAAAAATAAATGTCTATATTTTTAAACACCTCTTTATAATATTCTTGGAGAAAGTCTCAGAGACGTAAGAAAATGTTAATGATCAAAATTTCCTTAGGAATGCTAAGCCACAACAAACCTAAAAGTTCTATTTTGAATGTTTACAAGGTTACAAGACTGAATATAGGCGTGAATGCACATAGTCACACCATTTAACTGATGATGTGACTTTGCTCTTATGGCCACGGTGAGGCGAGGCAATTATAAGTTAGCAAACGGTCGGCCGGATTGTGATGTCAGTGATTGGCAATTTGGTCACGGATGTCAATGAGTGCAAAACAAAAATGCACATCGCTTGGTGCGCCTTCTCCATTTAACCTGTTCAAAAGCTAATCATTCACTCTCATTCAAAATGATTTTGAAGGGGGGAAAACAGAGGGTGACACATATGGCGACAAATTGCACGTCTCTGTTTACAGCCATTGACAACTATACTGAAAATGCAAACCATTACCAAAAATTCTTGGAACATTATTGGAGTTAATTCAACTGACTGAGTGCCATTTACTCAGTGGCAACACGTGCCGCAAAACATGGCAACCGTGAGACGGTGAAATTGCATCGAGCCCTGCTGAAATTGGTTGGTCCATGTTTTCGCCGGACACTAAAAATATCTCTATTATTTTAGAGAATTTTGGGAACCATGTGAAACAATTCGTGTTGATTGTGAGCACAGACATGAGTTTGACACAATTTTATTTGCCCTATTCAAGCATAACTTCATCACGACAGGAATATATCTTAGAGATAAGTCTTCGTTGTAAAATTTGGAACAGTTACAATGGGTACAATTTTAAAATGGATGCATGAATATTCTTCTAATTATGGCAACTACGAGCATGCTCTCAGCCATTGTTCCTCCAATGCAGATGGTAATTGTTATTTGGGTGCCATTAATTCCAAAAAACACCATGTGTCGCAAGATAAATGACATTATACTTCAAATTATGGCAGCTAGGTATGTGCTCAATGTCAATCATTATTCCTCCAACACTGGTGCAAATAATTACTTGGGCACCTTTAATTCCAAATGACAACATGCGCTACAAAACACTGCAATGTCAGAAAATAAGCTCCATAAAATTTAGATGCCACCTGCATTGGCAAGGGCTTCAGAATTTTTCCCACATTCAAAGAAATTTTGCATCATTTGATGCAGATTAGACTGTGGTGTTTATGAGGATGTTTGCATCTGCAAAGATGATCTAAGGAACTGGTGATGTTCCGCCGATGGGAACACGGCACCCAACAAATGCCACAGTCCAAGAGATTCACACTTGACAGATCGAAAAGGTGCTGGCCGTGTTGCAAACTCGTCTTCTTGGCAAGCATCGTCGAATGACATCGAAATCTCGTGGAACATCGAAATGACCGGGAATCAATGAAAACGACAACCCTCAAAAGCAAGAACTGCAAAGATGAAACTGCTTTTCGGCATTTCGTGTCATCTTTCTGAAGGACAGCACCAGCACCGAGGTGTAACTGATGCATGTACTGCTAACGAAAAATGGTACCTAAGTTAACTGGAAAAAAGTCTAGTCAAAGAAAAATAAAGACCCTTAACCATTTTAGAAAGACAAGTGGGCAGGTTTTCAAAAGGGAAAGAAGACAAAAAGAAAACAAAAGCAAAGGAAACCACCCATGCGCGAGTCATGAGACCATTCGTTCAATGCCATATCTGGTCCAAATAGGCGAGTATGGCAGTGAAATTCAAAACATACTTCTACACAAGCCAGGTTTCTTCACTTGCTCACAATACCCGTGTAACAATTCGAAACTGATAAAAAACCAAATGCATCTGGAGTAAATTTAAAACAGTAACCAACACTGTGTCACCATCCATAGATCTAAATAAGATAAACTTACAAATCAACCTAACAGGGAATCACATCAGGACTTCACAAGGGCACGATGAAGTCCTGGTGCAATTCCCTGTGTGAGCCTTTTCTTGCTCATGTACTCATGTACCAATTATTACAAGACGCAGCGAGTTAAGATTTGAAAATTCCAAGAAACATGTCAGGACTGCTTGCCTCACTTCTGCTCAAAACATGTCCCAGTGCTTTTGTCGGTATCCAATAAAAGGCAGTTTTGACCATAAAAGTTTCCCCATATCCATATTTTCCTCCTCAACCCCCACTGTGGAGAGTTCAAGTTCAGGTGTAATCAAACTGGGTTGTAAATTTTGCACATGCCACTTTTTACTAAATCAGCATAAGAAATCAAAAACAGTAAAGAACCAAGTGCAAAAATGTACGCCTCAACATGATCGAACCACAGCCATGAGCCAATGCTCAGAAGAAATCTGACCATGATAAAAGATACCAAACCGATAAAGCAACAGGCATTCACCAAGGATTTAAAAGTGCATAATACCATCAAAAATCAATATTTTTCATTTTGGTTTGGATATTCGGGATCAGGAACAAAGTGATTTTCTAAGCCGCACAACCTTGCAACCAGTACACTCACAGGTACCAGAACGCGTACAAAATTACACGCCAACCAGTACGCATACAAAATTGGATACCAGTAAGAGTACACGTACCCTTCGTGGTTGAACGTGTACCCATTCGACCCCATCTTACAACAATTGCAAAATCATGAAAGACGCTTAAATTTAGCAGGTTCTAACTGGGTTTGATATCCAGGTTTCAAAGCCGAAAACACTGGGATTGACATCCAGGTTTCAAAGTCTCAAAAAAAAAAAAACAGCAAAAAGCTGGGTTTGATATCCAGGTTTCAAAGTCGAAAAAACTGGGTTTGACATCCAGGTTTCAAAGTCTCAAAAAACAGTAAAAAAAAACAAATTATGAATCCTGCTTGAAATCCCATGAAATGTGGGGGAAAGCAAGACATCAGCTGCACGTGCAAAAATGACCTCACTAATTGGTTCCGAAACCAAAATTGCAAGATATCGATACCAATTCCTATCGGTGAAAACCTATCCTTTTCACTCTCCAAGCCCAATGAAGACCCGAGAACAATAGAACACAAAAGAAATTTACAACTACATTGAAAAATCAAAATAAAGACTTGAGCAGCATTAAGGTAAATTTTAAATCATTAAAACCCAAACCATCGAATGTTGATTTTCACCCACTAATCCGAATCATCAGATCCAGTTTCCGAGAGTAAAAGATCTTGACTGAGGACATTTGGACCAGAAGCACTTGGCTTGTTATTGGCAAAATGCATACTTTGAGTAGCCTTCTTTCCACCAGGCAGTTGCCTGTCAATGGAAGTACGATCTAGAAACAATGAAAAAATGGAATAGAAAAAAGTCAGTGAGGACACATCTTTTGACAGAGAACGGTCTTGAACATAGGAGAAAAAAAATCAGAGCAATGCAGATGGGTGAATTCCAAATGTCAGGGCACAAAAATATGGGTGAATTCTGAATGGCAGGGCACAATATGCAATGATGAATTCTATCTTTGGGCGATTTCCAAACGGCAGGGCACAATATGCAATGACGAATTCAATCTTTGGGCGATTTCCAAACAGCAGGGCACAAATGCAATGATGAATTCAATCTTTGGGTGAATTCCAAACCAAACGGCAGGGCACAAAATGCAATGATGAATTCAATCTTTGAGCACATGCATTATCAACTCACTGCCTAAAATCCGGAAATGGAAGAACTTTCGCAATGCTGCTGAATGGCTTTCTCCCGATGAGAATTTCCATGCAAAATTCATAACATTGCGGTTAGGCCTATTGGTTGCAATATATTTTCAAGAAAAGTTCCAATGGAGAAGAGTCTCGCTGTGAATCAGAATCTGTCAATGATGTTCGGAGTCATCTGATCAGATAATCCTCAGAAATTGAGACAGTACCAGATTGAGCAATTTCAGCTTCTTTTGCAGTGCAAAATTGGATTAAAAATCTTAACGAACAGTTTTTGGCCTTGAAAAAATCCAACTTTGTAGAGAAATCACAAAATCCAGCAGAAAGATTAGTGTCATATGAACCATAATATTATTTTTTTCGCAAGTATTATGCGCATCCCAAAATTTAGGTACCTCATCCTGCAAGAATTCCCTTCTGAAAAAGCCTTTTCAGAGCAAAAATGGTTGTGATTTTGAAATAAGCCGTTGATGCTTCTTCGGCAGGATACAGGTAGTCAATTTGTGCACAATGTGCTGCATGTGTAACTTTTGATTCCCCTGCAAAATTGTTTTTTTCCTAATGATTTGCCCAAAAAAAAATTAAAAATAAAAAATAATAAAATTTGCACCACCAGAAGTGCAATTTTTTGTGCTTTCGTTTACAGTTTGCTTTAAGCCTGCTAAAAACTGATGTTTGTGTTTTGCGATGACACAAAGCAGTGGGACAGGCTGGTTTTGTTTTTGTTCAAGAAATGCAGGCGAATTCACCAGTCAAAAACAACCATAACAGTCAAAAAATGAGCATAACAAATTTTGCCCGGGAGCTGCCACATATTCGTCTGAAAATTCTGAAATGACGTTTTCCTGCAACATTCATTTTTGATATTGATGACTGATAATTTCTGACAATGTTGTGTTTGGGTTTGGATACATACCTATCTGCTGTAGGCCCCTCTGATCTTTTGTTGCCCACCTGCCTCGGCCATCCAGCAATTCAAATACCTACCACAAGGAATAACCAACCTGGCTTATTACGTGCACTGCCTACGTTTCTTTGAGAATTCTCTTTGGAGCTAGCAGACCTACTGGTTCCTTGTTGAGAAGAACCAGGACCCTTGTTACTAAATTCGAACTTTCCTTCTGATGTTGACCTGGACGCACTATGTTCTTTACTATGGACATTCTCCTTTGTAGGTTGTGTTTTAAGAGGCTTCTGGACCTCTTCATCGTCACTGGTACTTCCGTCCGTGTATGATGAACTGTCACTCAGAACACCCACTTCTGCGCTACCCTGATTAAAAATGAATTAAAAAAGCACAAATTAAACCTTGCCACAGTCAACAAACCACAGATGACCCTTCATTTCTTGCTACTGAAAACCAAGGTGCCATTGTTGACTCCTTATAAACGCCACAAAAGCTGCCCATTTCCTCAAAGAAATGACGAAATTATGAGGAGCTGAAAAGGTGTACAACATGCGTGTCGCACAATTGGCGGGATCCAGCAGAAGAGGGCTGCTGAAATCTTGTGTAGGCTTGTCCCCCGAGAGATAGAAGCTCGGGGATTTTTAAGATTTTTCATTGCAAGACCCGTGCAGTTCATATTCGAAAAACAAATCACCGAAGAGAAATGCACGGAATTCCAAAATGCCAATTGATTCTCGAAAGGATTGTGCCAATCTTCATGAGACCGACATGCAAAAAATAATTTTGGCCAGTACAGATAGTTCAGCCGATGCAATGTGTTAAATTTTTGGGATTTTGCATTAATCTAAAGGTGACCATGGGCATTGTTTGCAAATCTTGGACACTTTCACAAGTCTGCAATCCAATGCTCAATTGTTGTGGGATGTGGGTTGGAAACATGGGGTTTCCAATTGTTTCGTTTTATTTTTTGAAATTCCATGATTTAATCGAGAATTTTCCCTTGATCTTATGTTCAGACCTGCAAAAAAAACGATTCAGTACAACCGCTTTTACATTGTCACTGCAACACAACAAAAACATTACCTACGCATAATTGCCAAAACCATAACCAGGTAATGCTCCTGAGCCCATTGATTCCGCTGATTTTCTGCACGTGATGAAGCATGTACCTAAGTCCCAAAAACCGAACGGTTAACAGGCTAAAAATTTGGACATAAAATGGTCTTGTAAGGCAAGTAAAAACATAAAAAAGCATGGAAATTAATTTGAGTGAAAAGCGTTACCAACCTGTGTGGAGCTGAATGCAGGCATAGAAATTGCTTTTTGATTACTGCTACCCGAGTTTGAATTTGGCATGGTTTTATCCTTTTGACAAGTCTGTGGGGATCGAGTAAAATTCGGATGGCGATCAACGAGTGGCCTTTTGTCGGATCTTTCAGCAGCAATTCCATTTTTCGGATTATGGTTGCCGAGGTGTCGCATCTCTTGCTGTTGGGAATTTCCACGAGGAACAGGCTGAATATTCTTTGCAGTTGAGTGAGTATTTCCTTTCTGGTTGGAGCTTCTGTTCAATGCTCCATTCTGAGAAGAGTTTCTGTTATGTGCTCCATTCTGAGGTGACTGCGTAGAATTTCTGTTCAATGCTCCATTCTGAGTAGAATTTTTGCCCAAAGCACTATCTTTGTTAGACGATTGCTGATTCTGGCCACTTTTAGAATTCACAACTTTGGGGGGTTGCAAACGGTTTCACTCCTGGAGGAAAAAAACAGTTAAAGTGACAAAATAAGGTAAATCCGATTGTTGCATTGCCATTAGACAACCATGCATTGTGTCTCAATTCCGATGGAGATACCTTAGGAAGGCACCCTAAAACATTGTAATTTTGGTCATTCCAAGTGTTCGGACATTGATATAGCTCTGCATGGGAAACTTGTGTATTTATTGAACTTTTGGTCTTCCAGATGTCTTTGGCGCACTATTTGGCAACATCTTATTCTGCATTTGACAAAACAGAAGGTGGAAAACTACTAACGAGGCCAACGCAAGTGAGGGACCTGGAATCTGTTTCTGTGCTCCTCAAAAAATGCCTTCCAAAAATCTCTGGACGAAGCTGTATTTAACACACAAATGCCAAGGTCAACTCGTGGCAGGTAGTTCTGTAGCCACTGCTGAGCACAGTTCTCAATGTAGTGGAATTCAGAGACTTGATCCCAATGTGATAAAAATCAATATCTTGAGCGTGGCACTCCGGCGTTATAAAAATGCCTGAGAACAAATATGAAACTTGATCCCCACCTTCATGCAATTTCAATTAGGTACCTCCTACCTAATTCTTGGATGTGCATTCCCGCAGATACCTACCAGGTCCTTCTCAACAAATCCGAGATAAATGCGCCGCCACCTCAAGAGTTAGAAAATCAAAACTGACTGACGGTTCATACGGTTTTATGGTAGTTGGATGCCTCAATCACTGAGAGCGAGAGCACACATGACCCAATCACAATGCAGACAAGTCATATTTCTTGCTAGTATACACAAAGCAAAATGGGTATGGAACAAACATGGCCAGCACGATGAAGGTTAGACTGCAGGAGCTGGGATGGGAAAGCAACACAGGCCTTCAGCTTCTTCATGGGCATCTTCCTGATCTCAATCATCCATCATGGTGTCCAAATAAATTCTAAAAAAAATCCATGAATTTTCAGTTTTTCCAGGAACAAATCCAGCATTTTAGGTTTCATTTTTGCAGGCTCCTCTTCCCTGTCAGGCAGGATAACCGCTTTTGGGACTGCTCTTCATTTTTAACCAATTCAGTGGTGGGCCTACTCATAGGTTGATCTCCAAAATTTTATAGGCATTCAATTTTGAATCTGCATTTCAAAAGCATCGTTGATGTCGGAATCCAGATTTTATAACCTACGTAACTGTACCAATATTATTGTTTTGGTACCTAAATGTCTGTTTTCAAAAATTGGAATACCCTGAGTTTTCCAGGTTTTCCAGGAGGATTCTCAGTTTTTTCCATGGTTGATTATAGGTTCAAGATCAAGAATGGGTTGTTGAAGAAATATAAGACATGGTGGAAAGAGAATTGGTCGAATGGGTCAAATGGACAAAAATGGGATGATGAAGACAAAAATGGCAAGACAAGAATGCTCCTCAGGTGTCATAATTGGAAATTCAAAAAACAATGTAGGTACATAAACTAAAAAATGGACATTTTCAATTTTCCAGGGTTTTTTTTCCAAAAATCCCTGAGATTTCCAGGTTTTCCAGGTCACAAAAAAATTCCATGAGTAGGCCTATTCCAGGTTCTCCAGGTTGGTAGCAACCATGTCTGATTATCATTTTCCCCACAATTCCCAGAATTTACCAGGTTTTAGAGGTTCAAAAGGCAAAACACATTCCTGAATTTTCCATGTTTTCCAGATCTGTGGAACCATATCAATAGATGTCAGAAGAGGATTATGAGTGGCGGCCAAAAATGGGAGGATCAGCCCACGATCAACTAAATAAAAAGATCTCAGCACTGTGACGTCAGGACTCCGCGCACCTCCGAGCGGAGGCCGATCGATCGGGATTGCTCTGTTGCAGCGTTGCGGCGGACCGCTGCGCGATGCCCACAGAAAGTTAAATTTCTCCTGAACAGAGCGATGGTTTTTGATGCGGTTCACTGTGGTGCAAAGCTGAAAAATGAGCGCTTCCACACATGTATAATGATCCCAACCTTTCGTCGGGTAAAACTCTCAAACCATTTGAGAAACAAATGTGCTCAAATTCCGGTGTTGTAAAATTCCGGGTTCCTGACAGGTATTTTCAAAGATTGTGCAATTTTTTCCGTTACAACATGGTTACCACCTGTGGAAGAGTTGTAGAGGAAGCCTTCTAGTTTCCAAAAATATCAAAATCGTTGAATTTGAACACCATTTGGCAATTTTGTGGACAGAGCCAGCGCGACATGGAGCATCGTTTTGTCTTGAGCGGGAAGAGGCCGCGGCTCCCAGGGTTTCAAGTGAGTCGCGGCCTCTTCCCCGCTCAAAGACAAAACGATGCTGCCATGTCGCGCTGGCTCTGTCCACAAAATTGCCAAATGGTGTTCAAATTCAACGATTTGGTATTTTTGGAAACCAGAAGGCTTCCTCTAAACTCTTCCGCAGATGGTAACCATGTTGTAACGGAAAAATTGCACAATCTTTGAAAAACCTGGCAGGAACCCGGAATTTTACAATACCGAAATTTGAGCACATTTGTTTCTCAAATGATTTGAGAGTTTTACCCGACGAAAGGTTGGGATCATTATACATGTGTGGAAGCGCTCATTTTTCAGCTTTGCACCACAGTGAACCGCTTCAAAAACCATCGCTTTGTTCAGGAGAAATTTAACTTTCTGTGGGCATCGCACCGCGTTCCGCCGCAACGCTGCAACATAGCAATCCCGATCGATCGGCCTCCGCTCGGAGGTGCGCGGAGTCCTGACGTCACAGCGCTGAGATCTTGTTATTAAGTTGATCGTGATCAGCCACACTCCTGCAGCAGGGACAGGTTGGTATGAATTGAGCATCAAAATCCAGCCATCATGCATATCATACATCCGACGTGATATCAAACATCACCTCAAAAACCATCATATCCAGTGAGGGTTTTCACTTATAATTGTATTCTGAGCGTTCAAGCAGCACTGTGCATGAATAATAACACATCCATCTATCTGAACATCAACATAGGTATAGGGGCCTTTTTTATGTAAATAGGCCTACAATAAGACAGTACCCATATGAAAGAAAAGGGCTCACTGCTTTCATTACCTATTGCTACTGTCCGATACCAAGTCCATGTCTGAATGCAAGTAAAATTTTTCTTAATGTTTCTATTGCAGTCAAATAACAGAATCCTTGTTCTGTGAGCCGTGTTCAAGATTCATGCTTGTTGTCTATCAATAGGTGCCTAGGTATGCATCGTGACGTTCAGTTGCAGTCAGCCAAGAAAAAACCACGAACTCTGCCTTTTTAAATTAAAAGTGACTGTCGGAGCTGTAAGCATGTGAGGGACATGCACATTGTCTTCGGCTTCTGGACACATAGGTACGAGTATGTGGCACAGTTTTTGAGACAAGAAGTGTCAAGAAGGGCCCACGTTGTCGATGTGAAATTTTGACTTTTGCAGTAGGCCTACTTTGCTGTACTGGAGTAACATAACAAAACAGAAAAACCCAATTTTTCAATGGAGTAAAGTTTCTTTTATGCAATGAAAGAAGAAGAAATCCAGACACGACGTCATATGTTTGAATGACTTCAGCTCTAAAGCTTGCATCGACAATATGGGCCCTTCTCAGAAACAGTACCGAAACGTTTTTTAAAATGGCATTGAATCTTTGCTTCAGCATTCCTGCCCTTTTTCATGCCGCACTTCCTAGCACTGGTGGTCGTGAATGACAACAGTCGGCACCCAAGTTGGTGCCAATAACCACATAGGGCATTACGCATCACACTGTAAGCACCTACTGCGTACCGGGTCACAACATTTTGTCTTGCGAGACATTTAGATAACCCACCTGGTTTTCTTTAGTTGAACATTACTGGTTAGTCTCTCCAAGGTTATTTCACCAGTAACATGGTCAATGATTAAGACACATTCCTTGTGATAGGGCTTCTTGGATCCTTTGAAGACAGTCTGTGATGCACCACCTGACCTTTCCTGGTGGGGAACTGTAACTGTCACTTGGTTACCGGATCCAATTTCGACAGAGGCACCCTTTTCAGGGTCAATACTAGCCGGTTTGAAGTCATCTAAAGAATGAAATTTAAGGGGAGTGAGCCATATGGTGCTACATCCCCCATTAACTAAAGAATGACATACCTACTGGTAGACCTCTTTTCAAGATGGACCACTTCCTTTTTAAAATGGATCCCCTTTTTAAATGCCACACACATTACATTATGAATACACTCAAGCTTTTCTACTAAAATACCCATGGGAGAATTTTAACAGTCTTCCTGTCATAGTGGATAATCAACTTTGAACATTTTCCATTAGGGCCACTCTAACTAGCAAGCACACAATATTCTTTTCGGTCGAAGGATGGCAACCCTCAAGTCCATCTGGGATGGGATTGATCGGTGGGCCTGCCAACTCGCACCTTTCAATTCGAATTCTGACAAATGTGCTCCTGGTCTGAAAATCATTCCCTGTCCCAGAAAATTACAATGAGACAATCCGGATACAAAATACCTACCCACAAAGAATCTCTTCCAAGCGAAAACCAAAATAAACCAATTAGGTAGCTACCTACCTATGCTATCCAAATCAAACAAATCTAACATCCTACTGCCAATCAAAAGATGTTCTAAAGGCAACTTCTTTACACTGTTTAGCCCAATCTGTGAATTTCGTTTTTACTTTTGTTTGACCAGCCTCAGAGAGCAGTTTGCATTGACACTGCCATCTGTGCCTTCAACCCCATTTCATGAAGTAGGCCTACCCACGGAGATTAATGTGAAGGTTGAACCTCAACCTTCAAATTAATCTGTGGGTAGGCCTACTTCATGAAATGGGGTTGAAGGCACAGATGCAGTGTCAATGCAAACTGCTCTCTGAGGTGGCCAAACAAGAGGAAAAACAAAATTCACAGATTGGGCTAAAAGTGTAAAGAATTTGCCTTTAGAACATCTTTTGATTGGCAATATCTTAGATTTGTTTGATTTGGAGCAGGTGGGTACCTACCTACGTAATTGGTTAATTTTGGTTTTTGCTTGGAAGAGATTCATTGTAGGTAGGTATTTTGTATCCGGGTTGTCTCATTGTAGGTAATTTTCTGGGACAGGGAATGATTTTCAGACCAGGAGCACATTTTGTCAGAATTCGAATTGAAAGGTGTGAGTTGGCAGGCTCACCGATCAATCCCATCCCAGTTGGACTTGAGGGTTGCCATCCTTCGACCGAAAAGAATATTGTTGCTTTGCTAGTTAGAGTGGCCCTAATGGAAATGTTCAAAGTTGATTATCCACTATGACAGGAAGACTGTTAAAATTCTCCCATGGGTATTTTAGTAGAAAAGCTTGAGTGTATTATAATGTAATTGTGTGGCATTTAAAAGGGGATCCATTTTAAAAAGGAAGTGGCCATCTTGAAAGAGGTCTACCAGTAGGTATGTCATTCTTTAGTGAATGGGGGATGTAGCACCATGTGGTTCACTCCCCTTAAATTTCTATTCTTTAGATGACTTCAAACCGGCTAGTATTGACCCTGAAAAGGGTGCCTCTGTCGAAATTGGATCCGGTAACCAAGTCACAGTTACGGTTCCCCACCAGGAAAGGTCAGGTGGTGCATCACAGACTGTCTTCAAAGGATCCAAGAAGCCCTATCACAAGGAATGTGTCTTAATCATTGACCATGTTACTGGTGAAATAACCTTAGAGAGACTAACCAGCAATGTTCAACTAAAGAAAACCAGGTGGGTTATCTGAATGTCTTACAAGCCAAAATGTTGTGACCCGGTACGCAGTAGGTGCTTACAGTGTGATGCGTAATGCCCATGTGGTTATTGGCACCAACTTGGGTGCCGACTGTTGTCATTCACAACACCAGTGCGGCATGAAAAAAGGCAGGACAAAGCAAAGATTCAATGGCATTTTAAAAAACGTTTTGGCACTGTTTCTGAGAAGGCGCCCACATTGTCGATGCAAACTTTAGAGCTGAAGTCATTCAAACATATGACGTTGTCGTGTCTGCATTTCTTCTTCTTTCATTGCATAAAAGAAACTTTACTCCATTGAAAAGTAGGGTTTTCCTGTTTTATTATGTTGCTCCAGCACAGCAAAGTACCTACTGCCAAAGTCAAAATTTCACATCGACAACATGGGCCCTTGACACTTCTTGTTTCAGAAATTGTGCCACATACTCGTACCTATGTGTCCCGAAACTGAGGACAATGTGAATGTCCCTTCCCACATGCTTAGAGCACCGATAGTCACTTTTTATTTAACAAGGCAGAGTCCGTGGATTTTACTTGGCTGACTGCAACTGAGCGTCACCATGCATAGGCACCTATTGATGGACAGCAAGCAGGAATCTTGAACAAGGATTCTGTTATTTTTTTATATTTGACTGCAATAGAAACATTGAGACAAATTTTACTAGCATTCAGATATAGACTTGGTATCGGACAGTAGCAATAGGTAATGAGAGCAGTGGGCCCTTTTCTTTCATATGGGTACTGTCTTATTGTAGGCCTATTTACATAAAAAGGCCCCTATACCTTTTGATGTTCAGATAGATGGATGTGTTATTATTCATGCACAGTGCTGCTTGAACGTCAGAATACAATTATAAGTGAAAACCCTCATGGATATGATGGTTTTTGAGGTGTTTTGATATCACGTCGGAGATGAATGCATGATGGCTGGATTTTGATGCTCAATTCATACCAACCTGTCCCTGCTGCAGGAGTGTGGCTGATCACGATCAACTTAATAACAAGATCTCAGCGCTGTGACGTCAGGACTCCGCGCACCTCCGAGCGGAGGCCGATCGATCGGGATTGCTATGTTGCAGCGTTGCGGCGGAACGCGGTGCGATGCCCACAGAAAGTTAAATTTCTCCTGAACAAAGCGATGGTTTTTGAAGCGGTTCACTGTGGTGCAAAGCTGAAAAATGAGCGCTTCCACACATGTATAATGATCCCAACCTTTCGTCGGGTAAAACTCTCAAATCATTTGAGAAACAAATGTGCTCAAATTTCGGTATTGTAAAATTCCGGGTTCCTGCCAGGTATTTTCAAAGATTGTGCAATTTTTTCGTTACAACATGGTTACCATCTGCGGAAGAGTTTGAGGAAGCCTTCTGGTTTCCAAAAATACCAAAATCGTTGAATTTGAACACCATTTGGCAATTTTGTGGACAGAGCCAGCGCGACATGGCAGCATCGTTTTGTCTTTGAGCGGGGAAGAGGCCGCGACTCACTTGAAACCCTGGGAGCCGCGGCCTCTTCCCGCTCAAGACAAAACGATGCTGCCATGTCGCGCTGGCTCTGTCCACAAAATTGCCAAATGGTGTTCAAATTCAACGATTTTGTAATTTTTGGAAACTAGAAGGCTTCCTCTACAACTCTTCCACAGGTGGTAACCATGTTGTAACGGAAAAAATTGCACAATCTTTGAAAATACCTGTCAGGAACCCGGAATTTTACAACACCGGAATTTGAGCACATTTGTTTCTCAAATGGTTTGAGAGTTTTACCCGACGAAAGGTTGGGATCATTATACATGTGTGGAAGCGCTCATTTTTCAGCTTTGCACCACAGTGAACCGCATCAAAAACCATCGCTCTGTTCAGGAAAATTTAACTTTCTG
>JASGXE010009435.1:0-32553 GCA_030068105.1 Sinentomon sp. SZTP_YWyxl
GAATGCAGTCCGCAATAATTGTGAAACTTATGCACGATTTAGATGCGTAGTGTGCCACGGTAGCGGAATTAAGAAGCGAATGCAGTCCGCAATAATTGTGAAACTTATGCACGATTTAGATGCGTAGTGTGCCACGGTAGCGGAATTAAGAAGCGAATGCAGTCCAATAATTGTGAAACTTATGCACGATTTAGATGCGTAGTGTGCCACGGTAGCGGAATTAAGAAGCGAATGCAGTCCGCAATAATTGTGAAACTTATGCACGATTTAGATGCGTAGTGTGCCACGGTAGCGGAATTAAGAAGCGAATGCAGTCCGCAATAATTGTGAAACTTATGCACGATTTAGATGCGTTGTGTGCCACGGTAGCGGAATTAAGAAGCGAATGCAGTCCGCAATAATTGTGAAACTTATGCACGATTTAGATGCGTAGTGTGCCACGGTAGCGGAATTAAGAAGCGAAGCGAATGCAGTCCGCAATAATTGTGAAACTTATGCACGATTTAGATGCGTAGTGTGCCACGGTAGCGGAATTAAGAAGCGAATGCAGTCCAATAATTAGTCAATTATTTTTTATTTGTTTTTAAATTTCCCGGATATCGACTGCCCATTGATAAGGAGGACCCATCATGGTAACTTTGTTTGCAAACATCACAGGTAAAACCACGAGACCTGGTTTTTGGTCTGCATTTATTTGTTTTTCTCAAAACCAATTTCAAGTGCTCGTCAGTAACCACTCTGAAAATACCAAATCAAACGTATAGTTCGGTAAAATTAACGTGAACATTCTCCATGCCTGATGCTATTCTTGGCTCTTCGAAAATCAGTCTATGGCGGTTAGCAGGTCCATCGCATCTGCATTTCAGAATTTTTTTATTTTTTATTGTATTGTCACAATGCGGCCACAAACGTTTTTTTCAGCCACAAACAGTCACAAACTCAGATGGCAGCAGACGTGGAACAAAGTTCCGAGTCAATAGAGTAAAAACAATGTCAGACAATGAAAAGTTAAAAACGAGAAGTCAAAAACCGATGGAATGAAATTTGGGAGAAGGAATGGAAGATGCATTAGTGTGACGCGCAAAGGGATGCAGACGTTCTCCGTATGATGGGTGAGGAAGCAGGCAGTGCATTCCAATTGCGTATAGTGCGATGGAAAAAGGAAATGAAGACTTGATTCGATGTACAAAAGGGAGCTCGGAAGGAAAGCTCATTGTCTGTTCTGCGCTGATTGGGTTTAATTGCATAGCAAGATGGAGAAGTTTTGAGCATGGGTGGCAATATTGCTGAATAGATTTATCCTGCGGTCTCTCTTCCGCGACGCCAGTGAACCCAAGTCGCTCTTTTGGCGGACTCGTATAATCGTACTTTCTTCATCGGAAGTGTAAAATGGTCGTTCCCAAGATTTTCTACATTTTACATAGTTTATCTCTCCGAGTATATCCTCCCGCCAAACGCACCTGACATTGCAGTGCGAAAATAACCGAGATAAGACTCAATGCCGTTGCTGCCGACTTAATGGAATTCCCGAAAAAGGGTGCAGGTCTTTGATCCACTTTGGATAAGACAAATTGGAACTGAAAGCGAATCCACTTCAAAATTTTGATTTATCTGGCCAGAACCAAAACAAATCTGACAGTTTTCTCAAAGTAGTGGGAGATACGTTGTTCACGCCGTTTATAAGTTTCGCCTACCGTGCACGAGGTGGCAATTTTTTACTCAATGATGTCATAAGGACTAACCATCGAGTCTTTATCCTATTACTAAGTCCTCACCTTTCTATTTATACCACGAGCGTCAGACGGCAGGTAACGATTCAGCTGAATCGAGGAAGCAATTTTTTACTCAATGATGTCAGAAGGAGCAACCATCGAGCCTTTATCCGATTACCAAGTCCGCACCTTTCTATTTATACCTCGAGCGTCAGACGGCAGGCTACGATTCAGCTGAATCAAGGAAGCAATTTTTTACTCAATGATATCAGGACCAACCATCGAGTCTTTTTCCGATTACCAAGTCCGCACCTTTCTATTTATACCGCGAGCGTCAGACGGCAGGTAACGATTCAGCTGAATCGAGGAAGCAATGTTTTACTCAATGATGTCAGAAGAACTAACCATCGAGTCTTTATCCGATTACCAAGTCCGCACCTTTCTATTTATACGGCGAGCGTCAGACGGCAGGTAACGATTCAGCTGAATCGAGGAAGCAATGTTTTACTCAATGATGTCAGAAGAACTAACCATCGAGTCTTTATCCGATTACCAAGTCCGCACCTTTCTATTTATACGGCGAGCGTCAGACGGCAGGTAACGATTCAGCTGAATCGAGGAAGCAATGTTTTACTCAATGATGTCAGAAGAACTAACCATCGAGTCTTTATCCGATTACCAAGTCCGCACCTTTCTATTTATACCGCGAGCGTCAGACGGCAGGTAACGATTCAGCTGAATCGAGGAAGCAATGTTTTACTCAATGATGTCAGAAGAACTAACCATCGAGTCTTTATCCGATTACCAAGTCCGCACCTTTCTATTTATACCGCGAGCGTCAGACGGCAGGTAACGATTCAGCTGAATCGAGGAAGCAATGTTTTACTCAATGATGTCAGAAGAACTAACCATCGAGTCTTTATCCGATTACCAAGTCCGCACCTTTCTATTTATACCGCAAGCGTCAGACGGCAGGTAACGATTAAGCTGAAACGAGAAGCAATTTTTTACTCAATAATGTCAGAAGGAGTAACCATCGAGTCTTTATCCGATTACCAAGTCCACACCTTTCTATTTATACCGCGAGCGTCACACGGCAGGTAACGATCCAGCTGAATCAAGGAAGCAATTTTTTACTCAATGATGTCAGAAGGACTTACTATCGAGTCTTTATCCGATTACCAAGTCCGCACCTTCCTATTTTCCGCGAGCGTCAGACGGCAGGTAACGATTCAGCTGAATCGAGGAAGCAATTTTTTACTCGATGATGTCACAAGGACTAACCATCGAGTCTTTATCCGATTACCAAGTCCGCACCTTTCTATTTATACCGCAAGCGTCAGACGGCAGGTAACGATTCAGCTGAATCGAGGAAGCGATTTTTACTCAATGATGTCAGAAGGACGAACCATCGAGTCTTTATGAGATTATCAAGTCTGCGCCTTTCTATTTATACGGCGAGCGTCAGACGGCAGGTAACGATTCAGCTGAATCGAGGAAGCAATGTTTTACTCAATGATGTCAGAAGAACTAACCATCGAGTCTTTATCCGATTACCAAGTCCTCACCTTTCTATTTATACCGCGAGCGTCAGACGGCAGGTAACGATTCAGCTGAATCGAAGAAGCAATTTTTTACTCAATGATGTCAGAAGGACTAACCATCGAGTCTTTATCCGATTACCAAGTCCACACCTTTCTATTTATACCGCAAGCGTCAGACGGCAGGTAACGATTCAGCTGAATCGAGGAAGCAATTTTTACTCAATGATGTCAGAAGGACGAACCATCGAGTCTTTATGAGATTATCAAGTCTGCACCTTTCTATTTATACCGCGAGCGTTAGATGGAAGGTAACGATTCAGCTGCCAAATGTCTAATGCAATGCGTTAAATCCAGAGTGACAAAAAAAAGGAGAGTTCGACAACGGAGTTTACAGACCGAACTCCTGCTGGGTGTCAGTAAAATGTCCAACAACACTCTCTGTCTCGTACTGCTGCCCATCCACTTCAGCGCAAAGCTGGAGACATGCAGGCCATTCCGCCTGCGAGCATTGTTGTATCATTGAAGGGGAGAGCTCGGATTCCATGCGAATCCTTCTATCCATAGAACAGTTTCCATATTTCATACACACTTATCCGTAACCAGTACATATCCATTTTACATGCGTATAATGATCTATCTACAAAAGCATACTGATGTGTTTTAAGGCCGGTATACAGGGTGTTTCTGAAATGGTTGGCCATACTTCGTTTTCGGCATCCTGGTGACATTCTG
This sequence comes from Sinentomon sp. SZTP_YWyxl, assembly GCA_030068105.1. NCBI lineage: Eukaryota > Metazoa > Arthropoda > Protura > Sinentomata > Sinentomidae > Sinentomon > Sinentomon sp. SZTP_YWyxl. The sequence continues at coordinate 3,989 of JASGXE010009435.1, forward strand.
GACAAAAAGTGTTCAGTGACTTTTTGTCGTCCGATGACTTCTGGGGGTACTCAACGAAAATAAATCATGGGCCCATACACTGTCATCCTAGTTATCACAGTTAGGAAACCAAAACCAACTGTGAAACAAATGCTAAACAACACATGGAGGGACAGTAGAGAGCTTATTCTTTACTGTCCCTGCATGTATTGTTTAGCATTTGTTTTGTTTTGCTATTTGTTTTTCAATTGGTTTTACGTGTACTTACCTGACTGTGATGCCTAAAGTGTATGGGTCCATGTTTTTTTTTCGGTGAGTACCCTCTGAAGTCATCGGACGACAAAAAGTCACTCTACAATTTTTGTTCAGAATGGCACCACGATGCCGAAAACGAAGTATGGCCAACCATTTCAGAAATACCATGAAAAAAAAACAGAGTAGCGCCCGTGTCGGACGCCATGTTTCCCTCGTTAGGTCGACTTTTGAATGTTTGTGTGTTTTCAAATTAATGTGAATTAATCAAATAAATGAAATGAAATAATGGGCGTCGAGATCAGCAGAAAAATTGAGCTCGGACGCTTCGTTTCGCTCAGCAAATGAGAGCAATTCATATTCATTAATGTTCAAGACAAAAGATATTGTTGAGAAAAGTATTTCGTTTATTCCTTTTTGTTTCTGTTCATGTTAAGAAATTAAAATTATCGGATGGCAGTAGGTAATGACAAGACATAGTCTCAGAACAAGAATCTTTCTGGGTAAAAATTCCTCTAAAAATACCTTTAAAATTTCTTTAAAATTCCTTTAAAACATTCATCACAATTACATTGAATTATTGCAATTGAAATGGAACTAAAATAGAATTAAAATTCGTGGAAATGAAATTTCGCTGTCTCACATTCATTAATGTTCAACAAAGAAGGTATTGTTGAGAAAAGTATTTCGTTTATTCCATTTCGTTCCGGTTTATGTTTAGAAATTACAATTAGGTAATTACAATTACAAATACACTAGGTAATGGCAAGTCGTGGTCACTCCATTAAATTCCATTAAATTCCATTAAAAATTCCATTAAAAATTCCATTAAAATTCCTTTAAAAATTACATTAAAAATATCTTTAAAAATTCCTTTGAAACATTCATCACAATTATTAGATTGAATTATTACAATTGAAATGGATTTAGAATGGGATAAAAATTCGTGTACCAACAGGATATCTGCATTTCTGCATCTGAATATCTGTATCAACACCACAGCAGAATTCTTATTCACCCATGCAAGCTTCAATAAAACAGTGAAAATATAGCTGTTACCGACACTTGTAAACACCGCTGGCACGCCTGTTTCTCCCAGTAGAAATCTAGTGAAAAGAATTGAACAGTATTAATTCTGAATTAGAATTCTTAATTATTTTGCAATTCACTTGCAATTCTTATTCTTAAAGAATTTTTTCTTCGAGATTCTCTTTAGAGAATGGAAATTTGCTTCGAATAGAGAGAATTTTTGTGGGGACCTTTTATCAGAAAATCTTTGTCCTCAATTGGCAAGTATAAATTATACTTTAAATTTATAAGGAGTATAAATTTAAACCACCAGAATTTGCCCGACAGATTTTATTGGGTTAATCTAAAATCATATCGGCGATCCTCGCGCATACCACATCAGATAAAAAGATGGAAGTAATCTTGCAATCGCGATGGCGAGTTTGGTGTGGAATGAGCTTAAGGAATGAGTGTACATCTTCGCTCGTACTCACAGAAAGGAAAAAGGGTGTTTTGCGTTAATGGACAAGAGATAGACCCTATCCATCCACCCGGATGACATAAGGACCACGGTATTTTCAGCATTCATCGAGTCGGAGTTCAGGACCATCAACTGAAAGCTGTTTTGTTTCAGGAACATCAACTGAAAGCTGCGTTTTGCTGACATATGTTCATGTTTCGGTACTGAAAATTCTTCAATTTGAAAGTCGTGCCTGGTTCCACTTGTTGGTCAATTGCCTGTTTTCAAACCTTCATGGCAGCTTATCACAAATTGGTGGCAGCTGACTGTCCTGATTGTTCAACCATGCGTTTAAAAATCGATGATCTGTCTTGCAAAAGAGTGCTGGGATGATCAAATTCCTGAAACAGAAAAAGAACGTAATTCGTTATTGGAAAGGGTTTGTTTGGCAACGGAATAATTGCTACGTTTCACAGTTGACATATCATTCACAATGATTGATTTCTTCCGAAAAATTAATTTTTTTTGAACCTTTACTGTACAGAACGTTGCAAAAAACCTTTTTCATGTACAGGGGGAAAGGGAGACGATGATTTCCATTTTCAAACTTGTTACACATTTGGAGACTTAATGGAAGAAGGTGATTTCCTTTTCCAAAATACTTGTAAAACACATATTGGCTTAGATGGGACAATAAACCTGCTGTCATTATCACATCGATCACATAATGATTCTTGTTTGGTTTTATTGTCACATCTAAGCCACAAGTATCTAAGTTACAAGTATTTTGCAAAAGGAAATCACCTTCTTCCATTACGTCTCCATATGTGTAACAAATATTTTGCAAATGGAAATCATCATCTCCCATTCACCCTGTATATGTAACAGGTTTTTTGCAACGTATACTAGACTGTAAATGATGCCTGACGCTTCCTGTCCTTTAGAGCAACCTAAACGGCCTTTCGAGCGGAGGTGAGAGAGACAGATACGACAGACAGAGAGAGACAGGAACAGAGAGAGAGAGAGAGAGTATTCTAGAAAGGAAATTACAGCATTGGGACTTTCCAGTAGATGTTATCTTCGATGTGGCATGAAATGGTCACTAAAAGGTTTCTTCAAAGACCGACTAAAGATTATAAGGTAGATGTAAAAGGAGCAGAAGCCAGCAAAAAAAACGAGTCATCAGAATTCTGCAAAAGAGGGAAAAAAGGTAATTTCTGCCAAGTTCTTTTCGTTCTTGCCCACTGCTACTCGTAACGGAGCGCATTCCTACTTGTACTGCTGTCTTCCTCCTTAAATGCAAAAAGAAGCTATGCCAAGGAGATGATAATATCTCATTCTTACTTTTACAGTGCCTTCTTCCATCACAAGAATCCTGTCGGAATCGATCACCGTATCCAATCGATGCGCCACAGTGATTATCGTGCAATCGCTGAATCTTGATCTCAGTAACTTTTGAATCAATTCATCGGTTCTATAGTTTATTAGAATAGCAATTAATACCCATGGTTATGCGTAAATCTTTACGAAGTTTTCTTTAACAGCGACCGAATTAGTCGATAACGACGGCGGAATTAATGTACTCACACTTGAAAAATGCAACTCTTCAGTTTTTAGGAAAGACACCGTGATCAGAAATTAAAGATCCTGTTTAGACTAGATGTCTCAATCCGACTGCTCAAAAAGCTTTGATGATACGAGTATATAGCGCCCTCATTTCCATCGCCTGCATTGCAGTAAAAGCAAAGAATAAAGTATTTCGGAGGCAACAGTAAAATGTGGAAAAACACCTGCATGCATGTGTACTTTAATTCCGAAGCTGCAAAATTCATACCACTTCTATTTTTCCCATTTAACTGCTGCGTCCGAAACATTTTCTTTATTTTTTGCTCCTTTGCATGCCGTTGATTAATGCTCCAGTCTGAGGCAAAGCTCTCCAGAAGCGTCAGATTTTAATTAGGGAAAAAGGAATCTTTCACGACTAAAGCTGGAATATTTTCTAAAATTCAAACAGGCGCGACATTGTAAATGTTGTGAGATACATTGATTCCTTCACCACGATAATCTGGATTTTGTGGCTTATTTAATTGTTCGAAGCCTTTGAGAGAATATCACAAGCATGGAATATTTTCTCAATTACGGGAGGATCGTTTATTAACAACACCATTTATGTCACTGGCGTTTTGCTGCGCATATTGCCATTGATTGTAAATGGCAGCTGAGTTAATTATTTTGAACTCCAATGTTGATGCGTGGATGGGAAATGTAACACATGTGACAAAAAGTCGAATATACTGTTGACAGAAAACTGGGTGAAATGACATGGGATGAAGGAATAGCGAAGCCAACACAAAAAGGAGAGAAGAAACGTATAGAAACTTCAACACGTAAAGCAATCAATTGTGGTTTGTCGGTATGGCGCCCAGGGATGCAATAGCGCGTAAGAAACAACTAGTTTCGATGTAATCAGTGTCATTTACAGCAACGCCGTTACGCACGAATCTGTTCGACGCTGGATCGGCTTTACAGGAAAGGAGATGGGCATTGAAAATGTAAAAGAACGAGTTATCGTACCGCTGAGAAGGAGCCTGCGTTCCCTGCGCCTATTATTCCGAATTTGAAGACACTGGATCATACCAGTGGCCTTCATTTTGACCCTTTCAATAGTGGAGATGTCATCCCGGATGACTTAGCCCGAACAGCTCCAGCATACTCAATCACTGGCAGCGCAAGGGACAAAAATGCTCTGAGTTTCGCTTGCCTGGATGCAGACGGGATAGCACCAGATATTCCTTTGGATGAAGTTGAGGTTCACGCTATATTTCTTGCTAGTGGAAGAAATGTAAGTTTTGGTAAAAGAGTGTACAAGATCAGAATAAGGCAGTCCTTCGACACCATCTCTCCCACGAGAGGGCTTTACCTCAACCACTAACACACCGCTGTCTGTTGCCTGCATAGCGGAGCGGCAGTTATACGAATTTATTTCCGAGAATTTAAGATGATATAAGTACCCATCACGACGTGGCACCAAAACTTACAGCAAGTCAACACTGGCTGTTGCTTCGTCCAGAATGATAATCTTATTATCCCTGAGCAGAGCTCTTGCTAAACATACCAACTGCTTCTGTCCGATGCTGAAATTGGCTCCTCCTTCTGCTATCTTGGTATCTAATCCACCGACCAGTAATGTGACACTACTCTCAAGTTCAACCTGGATTTAAACAGAAGAGGAAGAATCATCCATGAATCGCCAAAGACTCAATCGAGCACTGATTTGTCCAAAGCTGTAAAATACCGAGGCTGAACAAACAGACTCGGAAACGGTATATTTTTTGCTTCCCCTGCTTTTTGCTGCTGAGTGATGTCACCTTGGCAGCTAAGCGTGATGGGCGCCAGTGTTACACGCAATCGTCCGCTGTTGAGATGACGTTAGACAAATACGAGTACGTTGCAAGCAAATACGCATAGGTAAGACTGGTCAGAAATGTGTGACTTTTTTCCTTTGCGAATGGTCAACTCAGTATTCTAAAGTTCTAGATTTTTGCTGCAGCCTTTTCCTTTGTGTGATCTATTTCTGCTTGAAATAATGAAAAAATCCATTGACATCAATTAGGTATGCAACAGAACCTAATTTCCCCCCACTCGGAACGAAGGTTCAGTTCTTATTCCTCTACAGGCGAAATCATCATTTTACGTCAGTGACCAGAAGAAACCGATTCCAAATGAAATACAGCAAAACAATAATCGGGAAATACGAAAATCAATAATTGCGATCAATTCTACAAATGGTAGAGCACAGACCAAGAGCGATCTGGAACTCAAACGTCTGAAGAAAAAACATTTTTAAACATTTTATTGTCATTGACGTGTTTACTCTCAAGTTCATCATGGCCATTCCATTCTTAAAACTGGTAAATATTTTCCTGCTATACATAAAAATTTGAAACTTAAAATTACGATCAGAAGCTGTTAATTACGATCAGAAGCTATTTTATAATCATTGATATTTTTACCCTCAAATTCATCTTTGCCACACCATGTTTAAGACTTGTAAAAATTGCCTCTAATTTGCCTCTAATTTCTGAAAATTTGAAAACTAAAACTAAAATCAAAATCCATATCTTGCTCTCACAGTAATTGAAATTTATACACTCAAATTTATCTTGGCCACTCCATTCTTATGACTGGTAATCCATGGATCCTATCTCATCACTCCATCTCATCACTCCATCTCATCACTCCATCCTCTCTTTGATTTCCTTATGTTGATAAGTTCAATTGCTAGCTGTTTATTAATCTTGCGGAGCCGTTTTCTTCAGTGAAAAATACGCTTTATAACTCGCATCATACCATTCTCTAAAACTGCGGTAAGTATCCAATGTTTTCTTGTTAAAACTATCACATCCTTTCCTTGTCACCAATGTCAATACTTTAGTGTTTTTGAAAATCACAAAAATAATTAACACGTGAAAAGAATTTAAGAATGACGATTCAATTTTCATTTGGTTTCTACTGAGATCAGAATTTACGAAAATTCCAAGGAATTGTGGTAGTTGCAAGAGAAAAGTAAATGGGACCAGTTTTGATTGTTGGAGTTCTTGCCACCACAGGTTTAGCCTGTTCGCCAGACAGCAGGCCAAAATTATTGTTACCAATTAAATATGGCATTCAAACAATTTTTTTGAATAGAAGCGTTTGTGCAAAAAACTCCTTAAACGGTTCAAGTCTAACTTGTTTTAGCGCTGCCCACAGTTTCTCATCCAAGCATTCAGAAAAAGGATCCAAGTTGTATCTTAGTGTCCCGTCAAATAAAACCGGATCCTGTGGGATAATGGATATATTGGATCTCAAAACTTGAAGAGGAATCGATTTGGTATCAGTGCCTCCTATCAATATCCTCCCTTCCGGTTCCACCAGTCGAAATATCGCCGTAATTAGAGATGATTTTCCCGCACCGGTTCGACCAACAACTCCGATCTGTGTTGAAAATAGCAAAAAATAACTAATATATGCCTTGACATGATAATTAGTAAAGTCCGCAATTTTTTTGGTTGCTGTTTGGTAATGGTAAATAATTTCTTCATCATTCAAGCAAAAACGCGATAGTTGAGATTATAGTAAATCCCCAAAATTACCTGAAATTTTAAATCAGAAATTTGAGATCCATCTCCAAACTGAGGGTAAATAACTGCTGTCAACCTAGACATCTAGACTTTGATTCATGAAGAATAAGATTGGGCATCTAAAACTAGACCAGCTAAGGGATTATTTTTTCGTTAATCAGGGTTGATGACACCTGTGAGCAAGCATAATTTGCAAAATTTTCATGTTCATTTTCGGATAGCTACTGGAGTCCGGTGAATTTGCAAGTAATTTGACTTTGTCATCAATAGACAAAGGATGAATTGGAGTCGACCTGGATTACTCCAATTGCAGGGCTTGAGGTTTGGTAAGACTGAATGAAACAAAACCAACGACCTTTGCATTTCAGCCACAAAGAACGCTTTTTGATGAATTGATGCAGGCCGACAAAAGAGAGCAGGCCTAGTCAAGTAAGTTGTAGCATATTTTCCGAGTGGCCCAGTTGTTTCTTCATTACCCACAAAGCAGCAGAAGAGACTACGCTACTCTTATTCTTGTTGGCATGTTTTTCCTATGGTATCGAAGTGAAAAATGAACATAAAAAAGACTTGGCGACAATGAACAATCACTATTTCTATCCCATTCTGGAATGATGATTTATATTCATTAAGTTGGACTGCCTTTTTGATGATGAATGAGTTAGCGTATTCCCAAAGACAGCGAATTATTGTAGGCATCTTCAGCGGAATAAACGGATGATAACATAAATTCTATTTTAATTCTTTCTGGAAACCGATGACAACAGCACATAAGTAATCTCTCCTAATGCCAATGCATATTTGCATAATAGTGCTGTGCTGATTGTGCTAATAGACGTCTGCTTTTATATTTCTTAACCATGCTCTTTCGATCTGATGCGTAGTATCTTCTCGTATGCGTCACGGCGTACTGCCTTCAAAAGGAAGGTCAATTTTCTCTGATGAGCACCATGATCTTAAAAGTTTACTGTCTGCTGAAACTTTGCTCTCCCTCGAATTTAAATAATTGACACAGAGATATTTAACAAAATTTTGAACTGTTCAGGACATGCCTGTTATCCTCCAGAAAACGATGCTCTCGTCTATGTCCCCCGTGCCGCATCCTTTTTTGGCTGGCAACAGAAAACCACGTATAAAAGATATCTTGATCTCTAATACGCCTTTTGCATTTGGCTATAATTGGGTGTAATTGCAAACTGTTATTTGATGCACTTTCAATCTATACCACAAACGCAATGCTGTTGCAAATACTCTCATCAGTTGCAAATTTTTGCATTGAAATAGATGATAAATGATACAATCATGATTTCTTCAACAGCGGACAGTTGATTCGTGTATTCTTTTCGTAACCGTTTTTTCTCTTAGTGTTGTGTGTAGACCTTAAAGGATTATCGGAGCCAAGTGAAGTTGCTGTTTGCTTAATAGCATATTTCATTCATTTTTGACTTCATGGCAGAACCCACGTTGAGAGTCAAATTTCGTGTCATGGAAGTTTGGAAACAGTTATGAAATTTCTTAGTTTAAGATTTGCTGATATATCATTATCTTTCTTTCTGGTCTGACTCTTTTGACATGCCATTTATCAATGATTTCCTTGGATGGATTTTGTTTACTACACTTGGCGACCAAGAAATTTAACATGTTACCCTCTGAAACAATACATAAATTGACTGTATGACGTGGTCTTGTCACTCACATTTCAGATAAGCTTAACCTATTGCCATTTGCAGCACGACGAAAGAAAATCCACTCTTTGTTTGTCTATAGATATGCCTCTAGATGCGGCATGATTGAGATGAAAGTGCTGCTTGGTTTTTTGCAACTGAATCCGCGACGTAAGAAAGAAATAAAACGGTTTGCACTTCCAGGTCGTGTTAATTGCTGCTTTCAAGCACCATTTCAATCCAGTCCTTGATTGAAATACATATTCTAGAGTAAAAACCTAGTAAAAGCCAAGTTCAGATATTGCTGAATATCTGATGTCGGTCAGCATACTGCAGTTGCTTAAATTGCCGTCATTGTGCTCACAGAAGAACTATTTCTTGCATGCACGCTTTGCCCGAGGTAAATTGAAATTATCATCCACTCTTCTGAATGGAACTCCTTGGAACATTCAGTCATCCTCTCAGAACTGTCAACGTTCTTTCACAAAGACCTGATGATTATAATTGTGGGGGTTGGATGTGTCAGGTATGTGGCTTAGGGTATAGATTGGCCAATGTCTCACGAAAAGGACAGGAAGGGTTTCTCAAAATGACACCGAAAATTGTGACAGGGCACTTCGTCAATCACGAACGTAGATCTCATATGGACAGTTCAGGCGTGCAAAATGACCCCAAGGTCAAATACAAAATTAATACAATCGGTTTTGCGCTGGAAAACTCTGGAGCAAAATCCAAGCAAGCAAGGTCTATCTGCTGATGGTTAAGGCGATTCTTGGATTACTCGTCCAGAATTTTCCAGGGCAAATCATATTGGAAGAGTGTCATGCACGACTATGGCGGTTAGCACAGAAGTTCTGTGGTCGGGGTGCGTGCGATTTTTATTTTTTTTTGTTTGACCTGAGGGTCATTTTTGCGCGCCAGGACTGTCCATATCTGCCTACTCACGCATGGGACGAAAAATAGTAGTGGTAGTACGTATCGTACCTTTAAGTACGAAAGTGCTCCCACTAGAGTTCCTAGTGGTAGCTCTGCGTAGCACATTTTTTGCAAAAAAAAAAACGCTTTGGGGCGATCATACGGTGTTTTTCCAATACGATCAGATTCTTTTTATTTTTTAATGTCACAAAAATATTGTGGCAATGCTTGGGGTTCGAGGTCGAGTGGGTCTGCCTTACGACACCCGTAGAACGTTCATGAACGTACTGTGCCAGAGTTTCCATGCACGTTGAACACTAAGGAAGGGTGTACCTCCCATTTAAATACAAAATACAAACGCGTAAGAATGTTATTGCCCAGTTTTTGCAATCGTTTTACTGATGCCTTTTTTAGAATTTTAAGACGTGATCATAACTAGATATACCGAATTTGTCATTTTTGAGTTTTAGACCAAAATGCTGTGGATATTCGTCAGTAGGAAACACCAAATATAACACCAAATAAATAGGATTGAATGATTGATTGGCTTCAATGATCTCTTTTATGAGAACTGCCATAAAATGGCCAGTACACAGAAATTGCATTCCACCGGTAGGCAAAGGAATACCTTTTCGCCCTGTTTAATTTCGAAGTTCAAATTCTTTAGCACTGGTCCATCATCCTCGCTGTACGTAAGTGAAACGTTATCAAAGGAAATGCTTCCAGATCGAAATTTGCAGAGATTGTCATCAGCAGCTTTTAACCCTAATGGGAATAATTATAAATTTTCAAAAGGTACGTATCTTTGTTAAAATGGAAATTGTGGCAAACCTTAACAGTCTCTTTCCGAAAGAATAAGGAGTTGACAAATAGGAAAACGAACTCCGAAATTTCCATGAGATGAAAGTGTGTTTAGGGGCGTCTAGTAGCGCATACGTGGTGGGTGCGCTGAAGAGCCCATGAAAGACAGTCGGCAGGGTCTGTAAGCTTTCTGTACGGCATTCAGAGATGCGCCGATATAAATCGTTTTAACCACGAATACCAGCGCACAAATCTGCGTATATTGCTTGGATTTCTCCTCGCGCACGATCACCGAAATTTACAAAGACATCAATTTTATGAATGAACTTTAAAGTTCATTGTTACCTCGCGTAGATTCCGCCAAAATCAATAGATGAAGACTTTCTTATTTTGCTTGAGCCACGTATTTCTGTCAGTGCGTCAGTGGAATTCTCGGTTTGTTCCGTATACGCTATTAAATCCACATTTGCGTGTTTATAACATGAATGAGAGGAGGCACGTCGTGTTTTCGGAAATGCGTGCGCCCTTTTCGGTTTTTATTGCCAGAAGGCTTTCGGTAAAAAACATTAAGTCACAACTCATTACTGCGATATTCCCGGCAGTACGTATGAATTCCGACTGCTTTTAGCGTCCAATCGTCCGCATCGTTATTTTAAACAAATATGGTAATATCTCGGGCTTGTAGCCTTAGATTCCGCATACTCAGAGGGATCTCAACAGAAAAAACGGAAAACAATAATGTTTTGGGAAATGAACGATATCAAAAATGTTTTTCAAATGAGGTCATTCATGAGACCTTGTGATCATCTCTTCGCCTCCTCTTTGTAATCTTTCTGTTATATGTACTTTCTTTTATCTGTTTTCTTACTATTATATGTGGTCTCCTCAGCTTCCAGGTCAGAATACTCGAGGATTCTTTCAACGGACACCATATGTGTTTGAAGTTCTGCAGCATCTTTAATCCCCCATTGAAGAAATCCCATCAATATTATAACGGAAGAAATTGCGAGGCCGACTTGATTACCTGGAAGATCTGAAAGCCATGTAAAAGAAAGTCTATTACTATTTTTTGAGTATGTGCCATCTCAATGTTACCGAAAAAGACGACAGTTTGAAGACAGGTTCACCTAAATGGGCTGGGGTGGTGTGTTAAGATTTCAGAGAACCTTGACGCTAAAAATTTAAGTTCACTTTCGTTCTTAGATACCCAGCAAGCAGAATAACAGCGTTTATAACACTTTTCTTTCACTAGTGAAAAAAATTATGTAAAAATTTTTAATTTTACGTAGAAAAACTGTAATATAAGTGTAAAAATGTCCCACTTTTGTGTACATTTTACGTAAATATTACAGATTTTTTACACATTTTTGACACTTTTTTCACATTTTTGACACTTTTTGGACACTTTTTTTGCACTGTTTGGATACTTTTTTTCACTTTTTGGACACTTGTGACGCACTGAAATAAAAACAGTTTTCAATTTTCGAACACAAGAAATGGATTTTATGCACAATATCATCTTCCATTCACTGCATTACGGCTGTCCATTCATATTTTTTAGTTTTCATTTTATAGTAATTCCAGGATATCATTTCAAGAATGGATGCATTGGCCCCGAGAGAAGTTTCAACAAGCAGAGGCCTAGTCCGTTAGAACAGTTTCTGATAGTCCAACTTAAAGTCGGGCACCAAGGCCTCCAAATGCAACAAATTTTTGAAGTCGCATGGAGTGTCTGAAATCGTTGTTCGAAATGATTCGTTGATTTCGATTCAATCGTATGCCTGGATCGTGTTGTTCGTCAAATCGTATGTCAATGTAATCCTATGCGGCTTGCATCTTCTTTTTAACGAATTTGCCCGGAGTGGATACACAATTATTTCGTGCTGGCAACACAGCAATTTCAAAAATACACACCCAAACATTGGTATAAACTGTCAGCAAGTAGAATTTCAATTGAATTCGACAAATTGCGATCAATTTTGCTTGGAATTGTAAAATTATTATTTTTCCTAACATGTGCTGCCATCTAGCGCAATAAAAGTAATCTGATACTGTGAAATAAAGTACGCTTTTTTGCACTTTTTTTTAATTTTTTTACACTTTTTTACACTCAAATATTTTCGCATCGCCTTTGTGTTTACCACCCATAAGACTGAGACGGACGCATCTGGAAAATGAAGCGTTGTCCCTGGTTGATGTGGCATGCGCAGCTGCCCTTCGGCTCACGATGATGGCACGGAAGCGTCGCATCGAGAAAAGTGAAAGAAAAGTGTCACAAAATTTTCACTTTTCTGATATGTAAAAAAAGTGAACAAAAAAGGGATATAAAAATTACGTACAAAATGTGTAATAAAATGTTCACTTTTCACTTTTACACTTATTTTTCACACTTTTTGCACTTTATTTATACTCGCTGTTTGCTGGGTAGAGACTGAAGTCTGCTATATTCGTATTTTTATAAAGTATTGGCCGTTGTAAGTGTTCTTATCATGGGCTTAATTCAACTTCGTTCCTTCGACCATGTTGCAACAAAATTCCTGCAACTTATGCCAGATGATAAAGAAATGTATATAAACTATGTGAAACCTGACTCTAGCTGCCAAGCCCATTAGAACTTTTGGATGGAAATGCAGATGCCATTCGAATAAACTTCCGCAAGCGAAAAAACGTTCGCTGAAGCATTCCGGATTTGGCCATGAATTGCTCTGGTCACGATAAATCATGATACCTTGTTGTCTAATCGAAAAATCCTCAAAATCGAGCAAACAGGAATCTAACCTAAGTACGACTGCGCATGAGTGGAATACCGGCTCTCAGATACTTTTTGCCTAACAAAACACCTCCAAAAGTTCTGGAAGTCTTAAAGCAGTGCGGTCCCTACCGGTCTCGTTAACAGTGATTTTATCTTGTTTATTACGGCATTTCTCCACACGTCACAAATATCAGCCTCTAACTCCAAAGTTAAAATAAATATCTATAAATTGTCCATGGAATGCAATTATCAAATTTATGTGCAGGTAACCTACATACATCAGTATTTTTTCTTCAATTGTATACTCGTTTTCACTGCTGACTCATCTTACCTCATTATTTGATAACTAAATTTAGTGACAAGTATTCAACAACAAATGGTAAATTACCTCGGATGTGCATACGTCGTTTGCACATCAAATTAAAATTTCAAAATTTTGATTTTGCTGATTACCTCACGCATTTTACATGCTTGGAAATGATACTCCTAGCCTAATTGTAACATTCATGGCGATGATGTGAGGTCGTGTCACAATCTTCTTCTTCTTTTGCTGGGACCCCGCATTACCAAAAAATGAAACATTTCTTGCAGAGGTCACAGGAGTCTAGCGAAGCAATATTCATCGTGTGGCAACGTGATTCTGCTCTTTTGAAGTTTGTAATTTCTCATGCTTTTTTCAGTTATGCCGATGTCATAAACGTACAGTAAATTTCAGTTTGGCGCCCCATGATCATTTGCAGTGCCCTGGCCTGACAAATATTTCCAATCTTTCCCCATAATTGATTTTAACCTTCAAAATTAATGTCCCATTTAATTTCATCCTTGGGTTAACGTTATGTTACCCGACTTCTCGAATTGAAAGTGCTCTGTATGGGGGTAGTGTGTTTCTGATCAGACTATCCTCGAAACAAAGTTTCGATGTATAAAGAAAGTTTCGACCTCGAAACAAAGTTTTCATTTATCCGTGAGTTCGCGGGGGCGGTCGCTTGCTGAAGATCTTGCACGCAGTACTCAGAATAATTTCAGCAATGTCAGTCAAATGCAAGAACCGATGAACAAGAGAAAAATGATAATGGTCGGATTTTAAAACTTGACAAATCCTTAAGTTTTTATCTGGGTCCATCGACAAATGTCGATATTTTGCAGTGACCATAAAACGTGTGCTGCAAAACGCTACTAAATTAATGGAGTGTTCCGAGAAGTTTGGAAACTTTTGCACTTCTCGTCAATATAGGGATGAGAACGTATTGCTGTGGGATTAGTAATTTAAAAGGCGATAAGACTTCTCAAATTTTTCCGAGAAGTTTGGAAACTTTTGCACTTCTCGTCAATATAGGGATGAGAACGTATTGCTGTAGGATTAGTAATTTAGAAGGCGATAAGACTTCTCAAATTTAATCCTGTTCGTAGTGACATAGGTTTTTGTTTGTGCTAGAAAATATGTAAATCGACAGTAAACCTGCCTATTTTTGCAGCTGTGCCCCACAACGCTATCAATCAACGATTCTTAATTTCATTTTGAGAGACCTTTCTGCCAAAATGAATTGAAATAAGCAAAGAATGATGATTATTGCTTTCTTTATTTTGCGAAAATCACTCAAATCCTAAAAACTAAGAGCGTAAGAGTAAACAGAACGAAAAAGAAACGTTTTTGTGGCAACAGCGAAACAGATTAAACAAATGTGGATACCTAAATTTTGTTACACACTGTTGAGGAACTGAAATGTTATTAACAAAACACGTCAGCAATACAGCAATGTATCTACTAAAACTTACAAACAATATTTGAAATATATATCAAAAGCTGCAGCTGCTAAAAAGGAAACAGTTCTAAAGCCAATATCGGGCGCGCGATTTGCGGTTTATTTCCTTTATTTATCAACTAGATCTAACCTAACTTAACATGACATTCCTACCATCACCACCTGTTGCTTTCAACCCACTGAATTGTCCACCGATTTGTTGTTGTTAACCTGCTGCCTACTGCCACCTATTAATCGAAATACGCCTCCGAGAGTTTTGTTCACACCGCATGTAGACAGTTCTTTAGAACTGTAACTTAAAAACAACATAATTTATAAATTTTAATGGAAGCAGGCAACGGGCTGGTAATTTAGAAGTAAAAAAGTCTATTCGTACCTAAAAAACAAGGGCTTTTGATAATGAATTTTCATATGGTCTTTGCAAGGGCAATATACGCCGATGCCGATATCTATCTTCTGGATGATCCACTGTCTGCTGTTGACGCTGTTGTTGGAAACCATCTGTTCGAAAAGTGCATTAAACTGTTCTTGAAGGGAAAATTCGTCATTCTCGTTACTCACCAGATAAAATTTGCTAAACAGGCAGATAGGATGCTCTATATGCAGAAGGTTTGTAGATTATCCGCTGGTAAAAATTACACTTTCTTTGCTCTGGCAGAAAAAATTATTAGCCTGAGCACAGACTAGACACTTCTTGAGGCATGTTTCCAGGTTCGCAACATTTCCTTTGAAAATGACATGAGAGTTTTCCGTATCTTGGCTATACCTCTCTGAGTGTGATAAATTGCATGGTTGATGAAAGCATGCAATGCTGGTTGTATAATTTCTATTTATATCACTGTAGATTTGTTGGTAGTAAACTTTGTAAAATATTTGACTCAATTCAACAAAGATAATCGTTCTTGCTATCCAAAAATCTCGGTAAATTTCGTTCGACGAATCTCAGCAGACCTCAAAAGAAGTGTTGCTCTGCAAGCGCATTTCGCCATTTTTCTAAAGGAGAACGACATATCAGAGAACGGAATGCAAATTTCGTCTGACGAATCTCAGCAGACCTCAAAAGAAGTGTTGCTCTGCAAGCGCATTTCGCCATTTTTCTAAAGGAGAACGACATCTCAGAGAACGGAATTCAAATTTCGTCTGGCGAATCCCAGCAGACCTCAAAAGAAGTGTTGCACTACAAGCGCATATGGCCTTTTTTCAAAAGGAGAACGACACTGAAAAGAACGGAATGCAAATGTCGTCAGACGAATCTCAGTAGAGCCCAAAACAAGTGTTGCACTGCGGGCGCATTTGGCCTTATTTCTTTTACAGCAACTTAGGTACTCGCAACTATTCGTAACGCTTCTGCGAATTTTTTTTTTGATGCGCTATCGGGTAAAACTTCACAATCCCGAGCCACATGTTATGCAACCAACTCCTGGACGTAGTTTGCGTTTTGTCTCTACTTTATTGTTCACCTACTCTTTCCGTCACTGCATATCGCTTGCTGTGAACCCAATCGTTGGTGACAACTTGTCGCTCAATTACAACCTACCGATTGATATCGTTATACAAGACCCACAAAAGTTCCCAGAATTTACTATTCCACATACAGCCACTTATCATATAGCCCAAACCGTTATCGAAGATAAGAACACAAGGTCATGCAAATCTCCGATTTGATAGTCTGATGATAGCATGTCCGGAAGGAAACTGGAGAAATAACATCTTCCACGCCCTTGCAAATAAATTTTCTGAAGCGAGTGTTTTTCTTTAGGGGAAGATAGAAGCAATCGGAAATTATTCGGATCTACAGTCTCGTCGAATTGATTTGCTGGAGAAGGGAAATCTGCCAGGTCATGAGAGCAGCCGGCTGATTAGTATGGACCCAAACGCAGCACGTCAGGTTAGCAATTTTTACAAATCTAGTTTTTACATGCTTGAGCTCAATCAATGATAAAGGGATCACATGGGTCGCAAAAGTTTGATATCCGATGTCGTCCCGCGCAACATTTTTCTTGGCACATCCATCTATTTTTAATGTGCCCTGAGTACTACCATAAAGGTATTGAATGGGATTACGCAAGTATTTCTGCCAAGAGTCCTGGATATTTCATGGTTCCATAAGAGAAAACATAATAGTTGGACGACCTTGGAATGCGCAGAGATATAACGAAGTGATGGAGGTGTGTGCTCTTGTTCAAGATTTGGAAACTTTTCAGAACAAGGACATGACGATTGTCGGAGAAAGAGGAACATCTCTAAGTGGAGGACAGAAAGCTAGAATAGCTCTTGCAAGGTGAGAAAATTCGGATGTGGATTAGAAAAAATTGCATTTCAAATTGCTAATCGTGAAGTATTGCATCCTGAAAAAAAAACACGAGAAAATTAGCCATGCTTCTCGGAAAGTGGAATGTAGCTTCGATTGATAGAGTTAAGTACGACGTGCTGCATGAGTGGAATACCGGCTCTCAGATACTTTTTGCCTAACAAAACACCTCCAAAAGTTCTGGAAGTCTTAAAGCAGTGCGGTCCCTACCGGTCTCGTTAACAGTGATTTTTCTTGTTTAACGGCATTTCTCCACACGTCACAAATATCAGCCTCTAACTCCAAAGTTAAAATAAATATCTAAAATTGTCCATGGAATGCAATTATCAAATTTATGTGCAGGTAACCTACATACATCAGTTTTTTTCTTTCAATTGTATACTCGTTTTCACTGCTGATCATTACCTCATTATTTGATAACTAAATTTAGTGACAAGTATTCAAAACAAATGGTAAATTACCTCGGATGTGCATACGTCGTTTGCACATCAAATTAAAATTTCAAAATTTTGATTTTGCTGATTACCTCACGCATTTTACATGCTTGGAAATGATACTCCTAGCCTAATTGTAACATTCATGGCGATGATGTGAGGTCGTGTCACAATCTTCTTCTTCTTTTGCTGGGACCCCGCATTACCAAAAAATGAAACATTTCTTGCAGAGGTCACAGGAGTCTAGCGAAGCAATATTCATCGTGTGGCAACGTGATTCTGCTCTTTTGAAGTTTGTAATTTCTCATGCTTTTTTCAGTTATGCCGATGTCATAAACGTACAGTAAATTTCAGTTTGGCGCCCCATGATCATTTGCAGTGCCCTGGCCTGACAAATATTTCCAATCTTTCCCCAAATTGATTTTAACCTTCAAAATTAATGTCCCATTTAATTTCATCCTTGGGTTAACGTTATTTACCCGACTTCTCGAAGAAAGTGCTCTGTATGGGGGAGTGTGTTTCTGATCAGACTATCCTCGAAACAAAGTTTCGATGTATAAAGAAAGTTTCGACCTCGAAACAAAGTTTTCATTTATCCGTGAGTTCGCGGGGGCGGTCGCTTGCTGAAGATCTTGCACGCAGTACTCAGAATAATTTCAGCAATGTCAGTCAAATGCAAGAACCGATGAACAAGAGAAAAATGATAATGGTCGGATTTTAAACTTGACAAATCCTTAAGTTTTTATCTGGGTCCATCGACAAATGTCGATATTTTGCAGTGACCATAAAACGTGTGCTGCAAAACGCTACTAAATTAATGGAGTGTTCCGAGAAGTTTGGAAACTTTTGCACTTCTCGTCAATATAGGGATGAGAACGTATTGCTGTGGGATTAGTAATTTAAAAGGCGATAAGACTTCTCAAATTTTTCCGAGAAGTTTGGAAACTTTTGCACTTCTCGTCAATATAGGGATGAGAACGTATTGCTGTAGGATTAGTAATTTAGAAGGCGATAAGACTTCTCAAATTTAATCCTGTTCGTAGTGACATAGGTTTTTGTTTGTGCTAGAAAATATGTAAATCGACAGTAAACCTGCCTATTTTTGCAGCTGTGCCCCACAACGCTATCAATCAACGATTCTTAATTTCAATTTTGAGAGACCTTTCTGCCAAAATGAATTGAAATAAGCAAAGAATGATGATTATTGCTTTCTTTATTTTGCGAAAATCACTCAAATCCTAAAAACTAAGAGCGTAAGAGTAAACAGAACGAAAAAGAAACGTTTTTGTGGCAACAGCGAAACAGATTAAACAAATGTGGATACCTAAATTTTGTTACACACTGTTGAGGAACTGAAATGTTATTAACAAAACACGTCAACAATACAGCAATGTATCTACTAAAACTTACAAACAATATTTGAAATATATATCAAAAGCTGCACCTGCTAAAAAGGAAACAGTTCTAAAGATCTTGCAGCACGTGGGTTGAGCCAATATCGGGCGCGCGATTTGCGGTTTATTTCCTTTATTTATCAACTAGATCTAACCTAACTTAACATGACATTCCTACCATCACCACCTGTTGCTTTCAACCCACTGAATTGTCCACCAATTTGTTGTTGTTAACATGCTGCCTACTGCTCCCTACGAATCGAAATACACCTCCGATAGTTTTGTTCACACGGCATGTAGACAGTTCTTTAGAACTGTACCTTAAAAAACAACATGATGTTATAAATTTTAATGGAAGCAGGCAACGGGCTGGTAATTTAGAAGTAAAAAAGTCTATTCGTACCTAAAAAAACAAGGGCTTTTGATAATGAATTTTCATATGGTCTTTGCAAGGGCAATATACGCCGATGCCGATATCTATCTTCTGGATGATCCACTGTCTGCTGTTGACGCTGTTGTTGGAAACCATCTGTTCGAAAAGTGCATTAAACTGTTCTTGAAGGGAAAATTCGTCATTTCGTTCTCACCAGATAAAAAATTTGCTAAACAGGCAGATAACCTATATGCAGAAGGTTTGTGATTATCCGCTGGTAAAAATTCATTTCTTTGCTCTGGCAAAAAAATTATTAGCCAGCACAGACTAGACACTTCTTGAGGCATGTTTCCAGGTTCGCAACATTTCCTTTGAAAATGACATGAGAGTTTTCCGTATCTTGGCTATACCTCTCTGAGTGTGATAAATTGCATGGTTGATGAAAGCATGCAATGCTGGTTGTATAATTTCTATTTATATCACTGTAGATTTGTTGGTAGTAAACTTTGTAAAATATTTGACTCAATTCAACAAAGATAATCGTTCTTGCTATCCAAAAATCTCGGTAAATTTCGTTCGACGAATCTCAGCAGACCTCAAAAGAAGTGTTGCTCTGCAAGCGCATTTCGCCATTTTTTCTAAAGGAGAACGACATATCAGAGAACGGAATGCAAATTTCGTCTGACGAATCTCAGCAGACCTCAAAAGAAGTGTTGCTCTGCAAGCGCATTTCGCCATTTTTCTAAAGGAGAACGACATCTCAGAGAACGGAATTCAAATTTCGTCTGGCGAATCCCAGCAGACCTCAAAAGAAGTGTTGCATACAAGCGCATATGGCCTTTTTTCAAAAGGAGAACGACACTGAAAAGAACGGAATGCAAATGTCGTCAGACGAATCTCAGTAGAGCCCAAAACAAGTGTTGCACTGCGGGCGCATTTGGCCTTATTTCTTTACAGCAACTTAGGTACTCGCAACTATTCGTAACGCTTCTGCGAATTTTTTTTTGATGCGCTATCGGGTAAAACTTCACAATCCCGAGCCACATGTTATGCAACCAACTCCTGGACGTAGTTTGCGTTTTGTCTCTACTTTATTGTTCACCTACTCTTTCCGTCACTGCATATCGCTTGCTGTGAACCCAATCGTTGGTGACAACTTGTCGCTCAATTACAACCTACCGATTGATATCGTTATACAAGACCCACAAAAGTTCCCAGAATTTACTATTCCAATACAGCCACTTATCATATAGCCCAAACCGTTATCGAAGATAAGAACACAAGGTCATGCAAATCTCCGATTTGATAGTCTGATGATAGCATGTCGGAAGGAAACTGGAGAAATAACATCTTCCACGCCCTTGCAAATAAATTTTCTGAAGCGAGTGTTTTTCTTTAGGGGAAGATAGAAGCAATCGGAAATTATTCGGATCTACAGTCTCGTCGAATTGATTTGCTGGAGAAGGGAAATCTGCCAGGTCATGAGAGCAGCCGGCTGATTAGTATGGACCCAAACGCAGCACGTCAGGTTAGCAATTTTTACAAATCTAGTTTTTACATGCTTGAGCTCAATCAATGATAAAGGGATCACATGGGTCGCAAAAGTTTGATATCCGATGTCGTCCCGCGCAACATTTTTCTTGGCACATCCATCTATTTTTAATGTGCCCTGAGTACTACCATAAAGGTATTGAATGGGATTACGCAAGTATTTCTGAGGTCCTCCCCTCAATTATGAATAATCGTATGTAATGGCACATTTGGAAAAGAGGGGAAATCAATAAATAAAGGGAACCATGTGGAAAAATTCAAAATCATTGCTGGCACATAGTGTTTTCCAAACTACAACACTCTATAGTTGAACTGCGATATCTTTCTTCCGGAAGAGATTTCGTTTCACAGATTGTCCGGAAAAATACAAAATTTCCCACATCTTTTTCGAAACGTATGGGTCGTACTTTGAATGGGCTGTCATGACGGCAATAAAAATTCGTGATTCAAATGAACAGAGATGATCAACAAATTCGGCAACTCTGCCAGTCAACTGAACCGTAGTGGGATACATCTACATCCATTCCCTTCTGTACCGTCTTTTGATACATCTATAATGATTTACCTTCTGTACCGTCTTTTGATACATCTATTATCCATTACCTTCTGTACCGTCTTTTCATACATCAAAATCCATTCCCTTCTGTACCGTCTTTTTATGAGTCTATAATCCATTTCCTTCTGTACCGTCTTTTGATACATCTATAATCCATTATCTTCTGTTAACTTTCTAACGTCGCACATGGTACCTATTCATAAAATTAAACAGATTTTACAGGCATCCTTTCAAATTTGTGCAAATTTATTTAAGATCTATAATGGATGGTCGGTCCACCGATGATCATCTCCTTCTCGTCCGATTTCTCAAATAGTGTCTTTTCTTCAGAGCTTTGCCTTTTCACTGGTTAACAAAACTCTAACCGTAAAAAGAAACCTTTTGTCACGAAATCTATTGAAAATAAATAGCGAACATTTACTGTGTCTTTAAAAATATGAATATTTCCTAAGAAGCAAATCCCTTCTCGCAAATTAACCATACAGCTTCCTTCACACTAACGGCAGTCCCATTGCAACTTACACCCTTATTCAACTCAATAGCCATATTCGTAATTCAACACCGACGGATATAAAATGTAAATGGAGAGTTTTGCATAGAATTGTAATTTTCGGAACATAAAATTATCTATGAAATTGGCTACTGGTGAAGATTTACAATTAGAAACGTTGCCATAAGGGAAAAAATTGTTTGCAATTATATTGGACGATATCAACCTTCTGGATAAATGCAAATAAAAGTGATTGGTGATCCGGCTGTGACAAATTTCTGCGATCGATGCAATGGTCCTTCTGAATGATGACCGTCGCTCATTTTTCGATACAAAATAACTGCAACAACAGCACTATAACTGGAAAACAGAAATTAAAAAATGACGTAAAATCGATCGAAAACAGCCGATTCTGGTTGCAATCATTTTAGGTTTATGGTATACCAAAATTCGTAGTACTGCCGTGCGTTTGATAAAAGCGAAAGATAAACATTCATAATGTTTTTCAATTAACATTGGGTGTAGTTCGGACGGATATATCTTGAGTGTTTTTGCGGTTCTTTCAGGCTAGCTTTGATGATGAACAGATTGAGGTTCCACTGGACAGTGAAGTTTCTTCAAAGAAATTAAATTCATACAGAAAATTGTTTTCAGCGATGGGTGGCGTGCCAATGGTCGCTATGTTGGTGCTCCTTTTTTCCGGATCTCAATTCCTTGTCTCTTTATCGGATTATTTCCTGAGTTTATGGTATGGAAATTTTTAAAATTTGTAACATATGACAAAATTGAATATTACAAAATTACAAAACTTCATAAAGCTTTGCTTTATAAAATTAATGTTGTCAATCAATAAACACTGACAGGCAACTCAATGAGGTCTACACAAATTATGACTTGGAAATATTTAGGTGGTCTTATAGCATGTAAAACTAAATAAACCAATATTTTAAATAAAAAATAAACCAATTTTTTGTTAATTGGTATCTAATTCTCAGCAATGACGTTGAACGTCAGACAATAAAACGAAGTAAAAAATAAGTTAACAATTCGGGGATGAGGTCTGGACAGTAATCCAATCAAACGGGATAACAAGTCTATTTAACATAACCAATTAGAACTCAGCAATTGTAAAAATGAAGTTGGTGGTATAGCAATGAAAACAAGCAAACATCAGACTTTAAATTACCAACTCGACATTAGCAGAGGATAATCATCACCTTGGATAACAACAATTGATTTTAACAAACAACAAGTTTAAAAATTCCTTTCAGACACTAGCAAAAAATAAAAAAATTTGAGTTTATTGTACAGCAATTTATTTCATTCAACATCCGACTTAGCATTCACAACTTAATATATGCAGTTAAAACATTAACTGGTAGCGAAGCACTTTATTTACGAACAACCGACTTCAAATTACCAACTCGATATAAGCAATTATGTTCCGTTGGTGTGACAGCAATTAATCACTACAAAACAGCAGACTGAATATTCCAGCTAGATAAAAGATGGCATAAAAGACTGCTGAAGTTCTGCTAACAGTGTCACTGAATAGCATTGAGCAGTTTTTCTGATTTTTGTAAAGGGGTTGACTGGGACAGATATTTCAGTCACGTTAGAAAGTAGCTTTGTCTTCTGGTGGAAATCTGTATTTACTGGTATATACAGAATAAACCCAAAGTTCCAGAAGTTACATAGGAGAAATTTTAAAGGTGTGGCAAAAACAGGGGGCACCATACGTCAACAGAGCTTTGTGCACCTTCGCGACAATAAACAGTCCCATGATGTTTTGCGGCGTTGCAGTTGATTCTAGTTGGCACCCTCGTTGATAATGAATTCCTGCATATACGAAAAATTTATTTGCTGTGTATTGCCTTTGACCGATAACTTCCAAAACGAACATTCAGTGCTTACTGCTTGCTAACCGCAGGCAACTTTCATTGCAAGAAATTTATTACGCGAAGGTCCTCAAAAATAGTTTTCAAAAGCCAAAAAACTCTTTTTTAGAAATAATTGTGTTTTTTGGCATCGGCCGCTTATGTTGAGGGATTATAAAGAATAGGAGAATTCCAATGCACATGAACATTCCAAACATATCCGCACTTAGCCATTTTAATTGTGTTTTAGGGCCGGGGCGGAAGACTCCAACTACGGTCGAAGCGGAACCAATTCCATATCTACTTTATTCTCTCAGATAAGTCGGAGTAACTACATCAATGGATATGCAGGATTGACGATTATTGTAATTTTTGCTGCTACAACTAAAATATCGGTATTTGCTTTTGCGTGCTACCGAGCAGCAGTTCGATTGCATTCCAATATGTTCAATTCATTGATATGGACGAGAATCCGATTCTTCGATTTGAATCCGTCTGGTTTGTTGCCAACATTATATTATCCAATTTTATGACACGAAATAGCAAAGACGATCTCACTAGGCATTATGTTTACGAAATCGATACCCAGACTTTGCTGAGGTGCTGATATAGCTTGTGGAAGAACCTCTGAACTTCAAAAATTGAATTCTTCAAAGGCCCCAAGAGATTCTCAATTGCAATTGTTTACATTAAGCTGTATCAATTTGTTTAAAAATTTGAACGTCAAAAACACAGTGGCATAAAAATAAAACACAATTGGCTGAAAGCCATGCAGTAAAGAGGGGTTTTCCTTTAGGTTTCTCTTCTCCAAACTTCAAAATAGTTGCGGCCATAGATAGTTTAATCGATAAGTCTCGCAAGGATATACTAGATGTATTTTGCTTGTCTTTCGCACCCGATTTTGACAGGTTATGGCTTTCGCTCGAAACAAGTGTAGTTGCTGATAACTTACAGATCCGCCTTTGAGAGGAGAATTGCTGGATTACACGTCATGTGTGGAGTGGTCTGCCATGATGCTATGATTTTCCACCTGATAGGAAGAGTAAAGAAGAGTGTAAAGTCAGTTGAGCGCACAAACCACTCCACATAGCAGCAACACCATATCCAGTATCCACGCAGTTGCGTATAAGCATTCATTGAGACTGATGCAAGTCTTTAGGTTCATGCTGCACATTTAAGTGATGACACCAAAAAACTGAGAAATGCATGCAAAGTCTCAAACAATTGCGTCACTCATACATGCAAATATCTCGATTAATTGATATTTGCAAGAACTCGTCAACAAATTTAATGATCTGATTTCATGACCAGGTTGGATGGAAACTCACACGCTAGCAACTTTGCACTGCAATGACATTTTTCTCAAAGGTGTTTACAATCCAACACATATTTTATGTGTGACTGTAGAATACCTGTACTAGGATGGGATTTTTTAGCAAAACCAGTTGAACCGTATGCATGTCAAAGGATTCACCACATTTACAAACTCGGAGCTTGCTCAGGACATGAGAATACATAGAATCTAATTATTCAAACTGAATATTAACACGGGAATGATGGTAAATTGTAATTTGTCCAAATTAGACATTATTCCAGGGTTTACATACCGAAACATACTCCTAAACGTCAGTCGGTTGCTTCATATTCGACACAATGTTATAACAGAATCTTGTGATTTTTTGAAAAAAGAAAACACAGTGGCCAGTCCTTGCAAATTAGGCCAGATCTCAGAAAAGGGATTTGCGTCAGAATAGAAGTTGAAAAGCATGGCCAAATTGCAAGAATAGACTAAAAAACCATGATGCGACTCACACTTTGATCAGTAGGCCAGAGCCGAAAAAAGGGGAATGATTTTTGCACCAGAAAGCTGAATATTTCAGCAAAAAAGCATGATTGGCAAATGTTTCCAAGTTCTTTATTTGCCAGCAAAGCAATTCCATACCCATCCAAAATTCCGTGTGCACAACAAGCAAAACAAATCAGCATCAGTCGGTTTTGGTGAAAAAATATCAAAATCAAAATCAAAAGAGATTTATTTTCAGGATCACTCGTTACACATTCTCCAGCCATGCTGGCCGCGCTAAGAGCATGATTTTCAAAAGACATTCAGCTCTATGAATTTATGTTAGTGGAAGCCTGCCCAACAAGGGGTAGTTGAAATGCGCATCAGGAAACATCCACGTAGTTTCGAGCGCGAATACGGAACCAACGCGAATCCAGCTTATGAATTTTCCTGACAAATCCAACATGTGTAAATAAATATTGATATCGCGGACGAAAAATCATGTCCAAAATATATTTATTGGTCAGAGTTTTACGTAACCAGATCACATAGCATGCCTGCATAGTAGGAATTGGCGATTTCTCGAACATGTTTCATCGGTGATTTTTGCGACGAAATCTTCAAGTTGATCTTTCAGGTCGGATTTTGAACAGATTTTCGAGAGACATCGGAATCGTCGATGACTATTTGACGTATTCGTTGCTTGAAGTACCTTCTGTTAGTTTAAATAAATTCGCATGCTTTCTGTTTTAAACTCTATCCTCATGAACTATCGAATGCATTATCAGCCCATATTCACCAAGTTATAGCAACTGATTTGTTGTACCACAACAAAAAAACGATTTTTCATGGGATTACAGTTGAGTCAAAAACAAAAGGAATGTCACAATAAGTTATTGAAAATGCGCTAGCTTTAAAGAAAAGTAAAAGATGAATGGATTTATATTTGGAGACCTTACGTTTTCAGGATCCATGGTTCAAACATTCAATGGCTTTTGAATAGTTTTAGGAGATGGCACGGAGAAAAAGGAAACACGCAAACCAGATTTAACCTCTAGAATGGCTGAAATTACTTTTTCTGGAAACCTATGGCTGGATTGTTCTGCGTGAACAAACCCAGTTTTATTGGGATTTTGCCGCTTATACGTATCAAGTGAAAACGTTATAACAGAAAAGCGCTTCTTCAATTTCTGTGATGATCTTGTAGAAAGTCTAAACATTTAAGTGAAGCTGGCAAAGCAATATTTTTGAGGTTTGGTTTATTTAACCTAGAAGTACACGTGGTAAAATAATCTTTCGAAGTGTCAACATTATTATAGGATGCTTTTCTTTGGCTTTTTTATTACCATCAACATTACCCGTCATGTATTATCTGAGTAAAGCTCGGGTTTTCATAATCTAGAAGCACAACAATTATTTGAAGCGTATTACACACAAATCTATGCATTCCATCAATCAATTGCAATGTATGATATTGCTATTTATACGTAGTGTGATTAATTGCTATTAAAAAAATATTTTTATGTACCAATACTCAATCATAAATAATTACGATACATAAATAATTTTTATGTATCGATACTCAAATGCTTCTCCGTAGCTCATCTTTCCTAATAATCGCCTATCATGCACGGTGTGTCTTTTCTCTTTTTACATCGTAAAGAAAATTACACAAAGCAATTTACAACTTTCGAATTGTCAACTTACAATATTCTCAGATGCTGCTTCTTGGATTATCCGTCATCGTAATTATCGGCTTCATGAGTCCGTATTTGATCATCCTTCCGGCGGTAACATCCTCACTTTTTTCTCTCTACGCCGTCTTCTACCTAAGAACTGCTAGGCAACTGAAGCGAATTGAGGGGACCAGTGAGTTATTTGCATACGTAGTTTTTCAATTTATTTAGATGTTGTTTACAATACACGTTCAATCTGGGATACAACCCACTTGGGACAAGAGCAGAAACGATGAATTTGAAGTGACCATACTTCATTTGTTTTCTGAAATAGGAGACAAACACTCCTTTCTAGTGTTCGCACAAAACATCGCATAAAAAGCTGTAATCCGACCTTTTCATTGGTGTAGCTTTCACACACACTAAAAGTTTCGTTTATTTTGGAAATTTTTTGCTTGTATATTGGTCTACGGTTAGATGAATTTGCGGATATAGATCAGCCATTAAGTCCCACTCCCACAAACTATTAAGAAATCACACACACTTTGTGAATATTTTTTCACAAAAAAAAAATTATGAAAACAGTACTACGCACTGAATCAACAAACCTTCCTCTGGAGTAATTTCGCTAGTTAGGGACTCAGATGAGCCTTTATTTGTATCAGTTGCGCAAGCATGTAAATCCTTTCCCGAGTTCGGCAAACACTTAATCTCGTGACGTCTGTTTCACTTCAGCTCGCAGCCCGGTTTAT
The DNA here is from genome assembly GCA_030068105.1 of Sinentomon sp. SZTP_YWyxl. Classification (NCBI taxonomy): domain Eukaryota; kingdom Metazoa; phylum Arthropoda; class Protura; order Sinentomata; family Sinentomidae; genus Sinentomon; species Sinentomon sp. SZTP_YWyxl. The sequence goes on from JASGXE010009435.1 coordinate 31,900, forward strand.
TCCCATATGGTATCGACGTTCCATGGACTTACAACGATCCGAGCTCATCGACTTCAGGGTATTTACAGGAGATTGTTCGACAGTAAACAGGTAGAATTGCTAACGACGACAGTTGATCTTTAGTGATCGTCAATTGGAAAAGAAGACGTTGAGTTATTAGAAATTCCGCTATCTGTTGATATACGCCATGCAGTTTACAAACACATAAACAAAATCTAAGTCGCAAGTCTTTTATTATGAACTGTACTTGCTCTAAATTGACTTCTTACGCGAACTGTGATGATTCACCCCGCAGCACTAGTTCTGCTTACCAAAAGTTGCCCACAGGCATACTTGTGGATCAAAAAGTGCGAGGTCCCTCTACCGTTTTGGGAAGTACCGCGCACTTTAACCATCGATTTAAATTGCGCCTGAGTAAGTAAAGAAGGACTATGCGTGAATAATATTTTCGTGAAGTGGATAATAATTCTTCCTTTGAGCTATGCTTATCCCGCTCGACATATCGCTAAACACCCATTTGGTCCGGCAACTTGTAAAACGTTTTTTTTTTTTATTTTAAGGAACATTATCGAGCTCCTGGTGTTTTCAGGTTTAGATGGGTACAATGATCGCTGCAAACATCCACAAACTCACAACCTATAGAGCTATTAGAAA
>JASGXE010009436.1:0-15009 GCA_030068105.1 Sinentomon sp. SZTP_YWyxl
ATAAAATAGGAATCCTTTTTGACAAATTTAAAAATATAGGTACCTATAGGATGTAAAGGGCAAAAATCTGTTCATTTCACAGGGCAAATAGGACAGTGGAAGATTAGATAAAACTCTGACTTCCAACTCATGCAGGCTCCATACCTCCTCTTTACCTGCTCTTTTCCACACCATAGGTTTATTAGTAACACTTCTCAATGAAGACAAGACACCCACTCTCCATTTCCACTTTCCCAAAAACCCTCTTTGCCTGTGAACCCCATTTTTTTCTGCCCCCACCTCAAAAACGATTCTGTTGCCGGTCCATGCAAAATTTCCCGAAAGTTGAAATGTGATCTTGAAAGATCCAAATGTATGAGCAAAACTCACTTGTCGAATAAGTTCAATTCAGTCAACAGGCGACATTGTCACAGCAGAATTTTGATTATCAGAAGCAACAGGAACCACGGGTTGCACAGGAAACCAAAGAATATTTAGACCAAACGGTGGTCTCGTCATTCAAAAAATTCACAAACACAAATTCATTGAATGTTTATTCAGTGGCGGTCGCCAGTCAACACCAGCCAAACATTGTCATTTCGTGATAGAAAAAGAAAAGATAGATTAGAAGAATTGGGCCCTAATAACTGAAATATGTATGTCTAGCCGGTCACAGAGCAGTACTGTGACCTTTGGAAGTCTGAGGAACCATCGGAACAGGCATAGCACTGATGGGTCAGTGCCGCAGTCAAATTCGGCAGGAACTGCGGCAGATGGATGTCACCAGTTTTAGCACCAAGGCTGAATTCTTTATCCTAGGTGATTTCTAGGGCCAGGATTTTGCATAAAAGCATATTTTTCCCGGTTTGAGACAGAGCGCTGATAGGTAGGTACCTTGGATCTGCATGGGACATGTCAAGCTGAGTAGGTAGTTTGAGGCCATGGTAGTGTGGCATATTTTGGAATATTTTGGTGTTAGGGAATATTTTGGAAAATTTTGCCCTTTTTTCGTCCATTTTGTTGAAAAATAGCATTTTTGTGTTGTGAAGGTACACGAACAGCGATAGTTTTGCTTCAATCCATGCATTTTGCATTCTCTCATGAGGTCGCAGGATGCGGGCATGAATAAATCAATTTTTGTCTTCTTCTGACCTTTTTCTTTCAGGCGCTGAGCGAGCATTTTCGAATTTGTCAGACTCAGCTATGTTTGCTTGATCGGGCCCGATCAAGGATACCTACATAGCTGGAGTCTTCTGCTCTGTGATTGGCTGGCTGATGCAGCAGCCAGCCAAAGGAACGTTCAATTTTTTCTTCTTTTCAACAAAATTGAAAAAAAAATCCACAAAAATTTAGCATATTTGGGAATATTTTCCCATTTTTGGGCATATTTTGATGTTTTCGAGGCATATTTTATGCGCATATTTCGTTATTTTAATGGAATATCAATCCGTGTCCTAGTGATTTCAACATAAATTTGATGGTAATGTCACCTGCCTCAAATACGCTTGTGTCAATCATGGCTTCGTTACAATTGCAACAACTTGTTTCTTTTTCTTCAAGGCATAGGTACTGTTTGTTCTTCAACTTTAATTGATCCAATCTTTTGTTCATTGTCTTGCTTTACCAATTATGCTGGAGTTATCGATTTTCCCATTTCGGAACATTTGCCAACCTTCTTTGCATTTCCTGGGAACTTCACCTCCCACTGCAGAGCTGGAAATGTGCTTCATGGAGTAAACTCGCGTGGTTGATAGCTGCATTTCTGGCTTTGACTGGTCACCTTCCACTCTACCTACTGAATGCCAAGGTGCTTTTAGCAACATTCATGATAGGATCCAAACATCCCTTACCCATGGCAGCTCTGTTAGGAAAGCTAGAACTTCTAAAATGGCCAAGCTTACCATTTCTCCCCTGATCACCCCGGAAATTGCAAAGCTAATCATTTTGCAGGGAAATTTCTAAAATGAGGCAAAATCCTCAGAAACAATCAACATTATTTCTGCTTTACGGGAAACTTCCCCTGGTCTTGAAAAGATTGGATCTTTTTTGATTAAACGTAATATGGCACTTTTAGCACCAGCTATTTGTCACACTATAAATCTAATGATGTCACAAGGAGTCTTCCCGCTAGAACTTAAATGTGCTCTAATTGCCCTGTACCAAAATCTGGGGATTCTTCCGACCCTCAAAATAACAGGCCAATTGCACTGTTACCAGTAAAAGTAAGGTTTTTGAGAAAGTTATTTTTGACCGCTTACTGAGTTTCTTGGTGGGGCATGACCAGCTGTCTGGGCTATGGTTTAGTTGGTGATCTGGCCGGCAATGACAATAAAGCTGACCACATACCATTGGCATATGTGATAAGCGATATTGTAGTTGTTATTTCTTTTTTTTTTTATTTTGCCTTGGGTTTTGTTTTTACTCTTCTCGTGGATCTGACCGATTGACAAGTGACTATTACTCCGACCTTGTTGATTAGTAAAAGTGAAAAAGGGATTCTCCTCTCTAACAGACTGAAATGTCTGGCAGCCATTCCTTGTGCAGCGTAAAGTCTTGTACTCTTTAATCTGTCCATTCACTATACTTTTTCTTCGTACGTAATCCCTCAATGGAGCTTGACATCTTCGGCATGTCCCAACATCTCCTGCAGCAGGCAATGCGTTATGCTCTGTTAAGAATGCCACTGCGGCCTCATCTGAGGAGATGACTTGATACAGCTCAATAGCCAGCATTGTGTCTGATGATGCAAGTGCGATCCAACCATCCAAATTTATAGTCGTGAAGAGAAACTTCAACTTTAAACCATAAAGTCAAGGCCAAGTGCACAAAGAGTTGGTGGGGCTGCACTGGGAGTGGCTCACGCTTGAATTCGTCAAGGTCATCGCACTCATGAAAAGTTAACCAGAACTTTTGTCGGCTCAGAGTATAAAACTGTGACATTTGCAATTTTCTTTTTCATTTATCATTTACGTTTCTGTAGTGACTCATTATCTCAATCAACACTTGTTGTTTTTTCGTTTCATTACCTGGAATGCGGAAGCAAGTCACAAAGTCCGTTTGTGTGCGGTGGGCTTAACCATCATAGCCCGCCAGATCACCAACTAAACCATAGCCGCTGTCTGATTTTCAGTTTGGCTTTCTTCCTGGTAGGTCCACCATGGATGCAATGACACTCATCTTAATCAAGTCAGGTTGCAGCTAGACCAGGGTCGACCTACTGTGGCTCTGATGGTAGATTTTCGAAAAGCTTTTGACAGTGTTGTCCACCCTATTTTGATTGCAAAGCCTTCTAAATATGGAAAACGGGGAGTGGCTTCAAAACTTTTCTTCACATTTAAGTGGTCGTACACAGAGGCGTAGCCATAGATGATGAAGTTGAACAGCTTCGGTGGTCGCTGAGTTGCCTACGTTTGGTTTGGCCGTGCATTGTCGCCTGCATCACAACGCGCTGGCCGCTTTGTTCCTTTTCGCACGCTGCATATTTCGCACGCTGCAGCCGATTTTCACGAAATTTATATTTTTGGAAAGCGGAAGTAATAATTAACATGAGCGTGCAATTTTCTCGCAGAAATCGATCTTTTCTTGGATCGCCTGCGTCAGAGAGAAAAAAACGTTTACAAAAATTTAAAAATGTCTTTTTGAGTTCGGCTAACCTGAATCACTTTCCAGATACTTTTGAGAGTTTCCACGCGGCTTTTGCCCTTTTCCCGGCATTCAGTTCAAAGGTCAGAGGCAAAAAAAAATTACAAGGTAAACGCAACATTGGCACGGGTGTTGGGCTCTCAAAATGGTTTTTCAAGATTGGATGAACATTCACAGGCCTATCAGTGCATTTTGACCGGCTGCTTCCGCATCAGATTTACTCTGTTCTACAGGTTTTCATGCCATAAAGACAATCATCAATTGTGAACAGCAGAGGTTCATCATATACCAGGGAAGGGAGGGGAAGGGATGGGAAGGAAACGCAACCGTCGGCTGCATTATCGAAAGGAGGAGTAAAGGGAAAAGGACCGCGAAGAGATCATCGGAATGTGGACGGGGCCTAGTCATATAGCAATCACTTCAGACACCCAAGCAGACACACGCACATACACAACCAGGCAAGATCCAACCTTGAGCAAACTCTAACACTCATTTCCTCATGCATACCCAATCACAATCTCAAAAAAATACACAAAAGTGGAAAAAAACTATTAAAAATAGAACTTCCCGAGAAGATAGGGAGGGATGCAGGTGGCATCACATGTAAAAAAAAAAGAAAAGCAAAAAAAGAAGGAAAAAGGAAAAAAAACAAAACCAAAGAAGAAAAGGATAAAAAAGAGGAAAAAAAGAATGAGAAAATAAAGAAAGAGGAAAAAAAACGAGAAAAAAGAGTGAAAAAAAAAAACAAAGAGAAAAAAGAAGCAAAAAAGGGGGATCTGAAATTTTGAAAGGAAGTCACAATTTAGATTTGAACAACTGATTCGAGAGAAGACTGGCAGGTACACGGAATGAAAGAATAGGTAGGTAGGTACCTACTTCAAGATGATCTTGGATGGCAAATAAAGGCAAAGTTTGAAACACGATAGTGGATGAGAGCATTTTAGAGCAATACATGAGTACCTACCCTATCCAGTGTACTACAATGAGGGAAAGGTTCGCCTTGCGTCAGTCGCGCGGCGAGAGCGCCGTCCGGCAACTGCCGGTTAACAAGTGCAGGGAGTCACGGAAGCACCAGCGGTGTTCGCCAGCAGTACGCACACTCCCTCTTCCCAGCTGCGTGAAAAAGGTTTTGCACTGACCACGTAGTGGGGGGCCGCCAACATAGGCCGCCGTCTCCGGGCAGGTTCCCGGCTTAGGTCTGGGCATGGGTCCCTGACCCGTTCCCAGACCACAACTTTATCAACCCCATGCATTGCACACCAGATCCGATTAGGGCCCACAAGATTAGGCTTAATTAAGAACAATCAGGCATATTTTGAGACAGAATTAGTGATTCAACAGAGTTGTGGGATAAACAATTCCAGTCTACAATAGTTCTTGGAATGAATGAATACTTGAGTATGCTCTTGGAAGGTTGATAAAGGAACCCCTCACGCCCGAAATTACGAATTCGGCATTTGCAATGGTATTCCGCAATTTTCGGCACCAAAAATTGTCGCTCCCGCCGGAATTAATAATTTTTGCAAGGATTTTCGAAAAACGGAAAAAGCAGAAATGCATGCATTTCCCGCCGAAAAAACAGAATTGGCATGAAATAGTTAAGCCCAAAATTTCATTGGACAAGCTGGTTACACTGGTTTCAAGTACCGAGTGGGACTCTCTCTATAATGAGCCTGACCCAGAGATAGCAGCAGAACTCCTAGTTTGCAAGATTAAAACTGCTGTGGAAGATAGCACCACTCATTGGAAGTGTAGGCAATACTTAAGGCCGAGAAGAGAGTGGATGACTCCATATCTGCTGCAGTTGTTGTCTTTAAAAAATAAATTGCATGGTAAATGCGTCAGGGATCCTTTGAATCCCCAATTTAGAGCCGACTACCTGCATGCTAGGAATAAAGCTACTAGTGCAATAAGGCAGGTCAAACGAATCTATTTTGCAACCAGGCTACAAAAAGCTGATAGTTACCAAAAAACCTGGCAGGATATTAACAGTGCAATCCAGTGGCGTGCGGTGAGTTTTGCAGGTCATGCGGAGGGATGTGATCCTTTGTGAGGCATCTGGGCGCAGCCCAGACGGGGGGTCTGGGGGCGGAGCCCCCAGTAATTGGAGTGGGGCAGAGCCCCAGCGGGGTTCCAAGGGGCAGAGCCCCTGGCAGGGGGTCTGGGGGGCAGAGCCCCCAGAAGCTGAAGAAACTTTGAAATTTGGTGTTCATTTTCAGTGCAAGAATTGGTGATCTGGAGTCAAATTTTCCACGCGAGCCAACTGTAGCGTTCCCATGCTGCATTCCCTTTGTTTAGTAGGTAGTTAGGTATCATTCCCTTGTTTAGGTAGGTAGGTTTCTGTTTCCCGTCACTCAAATTTCAAACTCTTCTTTTCCCACTTCTCTAGGAGGGAAGGGTTGGGACCCACTTGTCACCTAAAGGGTGAAACATTGTTTCCTGGAGAAGCCTCCGTTCCATTGTTTGAAATATTGTTCCCTTGAGAATTGCTGCTTGCATAATATGCTGAGGAGGATGAAAGATATTTTGCTCAGGATTGTAGCAACATTGACAGGAATATTGTCTCCTTGAGTCTTTCAAATTTGGTGAAGATATTGTCACTGGAATGTTCATTGCCCAACATATCACCACAGCCAATAATTGCAGAAGGAGCCATCACATTGTTCTGTAGACTTGTGATGCATGTCAAAATCTCTGAATTCAATTGGGGAGATTTGTTTCTTTGGAGAATCTGATCTGAACATCTCTGTGCAAGTGAAGATATGCACATGGAGTCCTGATACTCAGATAAAAGACATTCATCTGATAAAGTGTCCATTTCAGGATGTTCATGGCCTTTTAGTTGGCAGTTGTGCAATTTGTGTAAATTCCATGTACCTACCTGTTGATGTTCTCTTGTCATTTCAGTTTTATTTTATTCATACAATGCTGTGCCATATTTTCAATATTTTCCTGCAAGTTTTAATCTGTTCTGTGTTTGTGCTCTCTGGCCAGAGACAGTTTTATTTGTTCACCCAGTTGCTCAACTTCTTTGGTTTACAACCCACTTTTTTTCTACATTTTTTACTCTCATTTTGACAAGTTTTTGTGTGGTATTGAAAACACAATTGTATGCATGCGCACCCAATGTCAAGGTCATGCCATGCAATGATGCCATCAAAAAGAACAATGAAATGATGAAGCAAATGAGCCAATGGCACTTACTCAACCATGTGTGACGAAGTTTCAACATGAAGGTGAACAGCTTTTGTCTCATCCGTCTGCAATTTATTGATTGTGATATTTTCATCTTTCTTGATTTCTTTCTTCTTTACCTTGAATAAAATTAGGTTCCTGTGAGATTCAAATTTTGTGCCCACATAGGTCAGGGTTAGGTCTTGATCACTGAGGCACTTGACCGATGCGAAGATTTCGTGTCGCTGTTTGAGGTGATTTGCTTTACGTACCTACTGAAGAAGCCTCTCCTTCGAATTGAATTGGGTCCTCGAATGTTACTCCAAAAGCAGCCGGCAGGAGTTTGAGGTTGGTGATCTCAATATTTTGATAGGTACCTTGAGCTCTTGAAAGTCCGAAAGCTGTTTCCTCTCCCCTGTGGTCTCACTTCCGTTACACAACGCATTTACGAGTATGCCAGGAAGGAGCAAGTTATAAAAATGGCGTGTGTACCCTCCAGTTTTTGTTTTCCTCACTTTCGCAAGGCCCTGCAACTCCGGGGTTGCACGCCCACAAGAAACCAGTCGCTTCTTTTCATCAAAAGAATTGCTGCTAAATTTCACCCTTTTCAGACATTGCGTGAGCGAGCGTTTTTGTTCGGCGGAGCTTGAGTTGTCACAGGCCACAGCACTGACGACTGTGAACAGCTTGGGTTTCCGTTTCCATGGTGAACACTGGAACTGGAGACCAATCAAACTCAACTGACAACTTAAATGAACTTCTCCGAAAAGAACCTTTTTGCTTTTTCAGTGCACTCGCGAATCGCGATATCTCCGCTTCAAGGCACGGAGCACAAAAGACAAAGCAAATGGCATTATCGGTATCGGTATCAGATTTACTCTGTTCTACAGGTTTTCATGCCATAAAGGCAATCATCAATTGTGAACAGCAGAGGTTCATCATATACCAGGGAAGGGAGGGGAAGGGATGGGAAGGGAACGCGACCGTCGGCTGCATTATCGAAAGGAGGGGTAAAGGGAAAAGGAGGGGAAAGGACCGCGAAGAGATCATCGGAATGTGGACGGGGCCTAGTCATATAGCAATCACTTCAGACACCCAAGCAGACACACACACATACACAACCAGGCAAGATCCAACCTTGAGCAAACTCTAACACTCATTTCCTCATGTATACCCAATCACAATCTCAAAAAATACACACAAAAGTGGAAAAAACTAGGTGGTAAAAATAGAATTTCCCAAGAAGATAGGGATGCAGGTGGTATGTAAAAAAAAAAAAAGAAGCAAAAAAGAAAAAGAAGGAAAAAGGAAAAAAAAAAAAAAAAAAAAAAAAAGGATAAAAAAGAGGAAAAAAGAATGAGAAAAGAAAAGAAAAAAAAAAAAAAAAAAAAGAAAGAGGAAAAAAAAAACGAGAAAAAAAGAGTGAAAAAAAAAACAAAGAGAAAAAAGAAGCAAAAAAGGGGGATCTGAAATTTTGGAAGAAAGTCTAAATTTAGATTGAACAACTGATTCGAGAGAAGACTGACAGGTACACGGAATGAAAGAATAGGTAGGTAGGTACCTACTTCAAGATGATCTTGGATGGCAAATAAAGGCAAAGTTTGAAGCAATAAGGGATGAGAGCATTTTAGAGCAATACGTGAGTACCTACCCTATCCAGTGCACTACAATGAATGAGGGAAAGCTTCGCCTTGCGTCAGTCGCGCGGCGAGAGCGCCGTCCGGCAACTGCCGGTTAACAAGCGCAGGGAGTCACGGAAGCACCAGCGGCGTTCGCCAGCAGTACGCACACTCCCTCTTCCCAGCTGCGTGAAAAAGGTTTTGCACTGACCACGCAGTGGGGGGCCGCCAACATGGGCCGCCGTCTCCGGGCAGGTTCCCGGCTTAGGTCTGGGCATGGGTCCCTGACCCGTTCCCAGACCACAACTTTATCAACCCCATGCATTGCACCAGATCCGAATAAGGCCCACAAGATTAGGCTTAATTAAGAAAATCAGGCATATTTTGAGACAGAATTAGTGATTCAACAGAGTTGTGGGATAAACAATTCCAGTCTACAATAGTTCTTGGAATGAATGAATACTTGAGTATGTTCTTGGAAGGTTGATAAAGGTTAATCTTGAAAGTCATGTCGACCAATGTAAGAAAGGAGCAGCAAGAGTATCAGAAAGACATGACCAACCACATGATGTGTGAAAATTTTACTGAGAGCTGAAAGCCTGAACTGAGAACGCCTGTCAGAGAGTGGTGGCCAATTCAGAGAGGAAAGCATTGAAGAGACGCTCGAGTAGGGAGAGAAATCATTCTTTACAAAGCGAGCTGCTCTGCGTTGGACTCTTTCAAGTTCGTGAATGAGAGAGATGTGGAAAGGATCCCAGATTATGCAGGCATATTCCAGGAGGGGACGGATAAGTGAAATTTAGAGAATTTCCTTGGTTGCAGGAGAACAAGATTTGAATATGCGTCTGATTTTGAGAAGAGCAAAATTGGCATTACGTGCAATAGGCCTAGTGTTTATATGCAATTTCCACGACAGGTCGGATGTCAGTGTTACACCAAGATATTTGCAGGATGTTGAGGTGGTCAAGACAGCGGCTGAAGAAGGAAGGATATAAGAGGATTGAAGGGGATGAAGCTTAGTCGAGAACCGGATGTGGACACACTTTAATGCATTTAGCGCAAGGCCCCACTGCAGGCTCCAAGAGTCAAGGGAAGCAAGATCATCCTGCAGTAAGTTTACATCAGATTGAGATTGAATGGTCTTGTAGAGCACACAGTCATCAGCAAATAGCATGATATTCGAAGAAGATATGACATCAGGAAGATCGTTGATGAAAATAAGAAAGAGAAGAGGGCCTAACACACTACCTTGTGGTACACCTGATGTTACTGGAAAAGGTGATGAATTTGCACCACCAAGAGAAACAGACTGTGTCCGGTTGCTCAGAAAAGCGCATACCTTTAAGCCAGCAGCGCATACCTCGTGGCTTGCACCGGTTCCCATCAGAACACCGAAGTTAAGCAACGTTGGGCCTGGATGATGCTTGGATGGGAGACCACCCTTGTTCCCCAGTTTGTGCTGCTGGAAGGGGGCTTAGTGGCCAAGTCCCTCGTCTCCTTCGGATGAGACGTTAAGCAGGAGGTCCCGTGTGCAGCATCACCCTGTGCACGTTAAAGAACACCTAGCTCCAAGTCCAAGATAGTGGCTTGGCAGGTTACACAACAGAGAAGCCACATCTCACAAGTCACACATCACTGCTCTGCAGAGCATGACTCTCTCCGGGAACCCTGCGGGTTGGCGTGTATACGCCGTAAAAATGGTCCGAGTCGTTTCAGTTGAATGCAGAGCAGAAATGGGAACGATTATGGGGATAGTTCTCCTTGCGAGCCCATGGGTGGCAACAAGGTAAATGGTCGGACCACCAGCCGAATGGCTATCAGTCCATATGACTCCACGATGATGATGATGATGAAAAGAATCAATCCAAGAGATGATAGAAGCAGAGAGACCCAAAGACTGCAATTTGAACATTAGAGCCCTGTGTGGAACAACATCGAAGGCAGTTTTGAAGTCCAGGAAAGTGCATCAATATCAGTTCCTTTGTCAATGGATGATGCGACGATGTGAGTAAACTTGGCAAGAGCAAGTTCACAAGACCAGCCAGGACGAAAGCCAAACTGACAAGGAGAGATGGAATTAGTGGCATGAAGAAACTCTCTGATGTAGTCCGAGACTAGCTTTTCCATAAGCTTGCACACACAAGAAGTGAGACTGATAGGACGGTAATTAGCCGGAAGTGAAGGATCGCCTTTTTTGAACAGAGGCGTAATTCTGCCAGATTTCCATGCCTGAGGTAGCTCAACACAAGAGAGGGACTTGTTGAATATAAGATAGAGATAGGCAGAAAATTCAAGAGGGAAAGATTTCAAAAGAGATCCCGGAATTCCATCAGGACCAGAGGATGACGATTTAGATTTCCGAATAGCAGATGATATAGAAGAAATGGTTATCGAGAAAGTTGGATACGGTTTCGGAGAAATGGAAGTAGCTGGAAAGGCAGAAGTATCAAAAGTGGCAGCAGAATATGTGGAAGAAAACTGATGGGCAAATGCCTCAACCTTTTCGGATGGTGAACTTGCTAGGCCATCTTGAAGGTTAAAGACGGGATACAAACTGAACCACGGAACCTATTATTCACCTGCTTCCAGGCATTTTGCAAGGTTCCACGGGAGGAGTTGCATGAGCCGGACCGGAGAGAAAGACTAGAAAGGAGGTTATTTTCATGGTGAAGTTTTGCAGCAGCGAGGTCGGAACAGAGAGAAATGAGAATCATAGATTCTTGAGTAAAACTCAGAGTAGTGGCGAAATTTGTAGTATTTTCTGCACTGACGAGAAAGATGGCGAATATGCGGGGGGTAGCTGAAGGAGAAGGAATTGGTTCTGGGCCTAATGAGGCGAGTAGGCACAAACTGACTGATGCCGTGGTGAATTATGGATTCAAAAGCGCACCAGAGTGGGTTGATGGATGAGTCCAAATACCTATCACGAAAAGAGGGAAATGATCTGAGCAGGAATTCAGAAAAACCAACACTGTCCATTCGCTTGAAGTCTCTAATCAGGACAGGTGGCTCCAAATCATGAGGTGGGACCGACAGGTTCAAAATGAGCAGAACAGCCAAGTGATCACTTATGCCTGTTTCCACAGAGACGGAATTTAGAATGTGGGCAGGCCGCATGAGAAAAATGTCCAAGATAGAGTTAGAAACAGGACGAGTGGGAACCTTGACCAATTGATCAAGGCCGAAGTCAAAACAGAAATCGGTTGCAGCTCGATTGACAGAGAGACCATAACAGCAATTAGGCTTGGGGGAAAGAGTATCCCAATTCAAATCAGGAAGATTGAAATCGCCAGCAATGAGCAAGGGAGTCATCAAATCGGCAAACAAATTAAGGTTAACTAACTGACTGGTTAATTCATGGAATATCTCAGGAGAGGAATCTGGAGGACGGTAGCCACCAACAACATAGAACGGTTTACCTAATGATTTCAGGGTGAGGGAACATATTAGAAATTCCTGTGAAGAACTAGTATATATAAGGGAAGAAATGAGTGAGCACCGTATCGCAACTAAGACACCACCGCCAAATCTGCAGCGATCCCTGCGGTACACAGTGAAAGATGCTGGAAGGAATTCATGGGTGCCAATGCTGTCATCAAGCCAAGTCTCTGTGAGGACAATGATATCGGGATCATGCATTTCGAGAAGTGTTGAGAGCTCAATGGATTTATTGCGAATGCTGCGGCAGTTCAATTGGAGGACAGAGAGGTAAGAATTGCAAGATCTTGTCTGGGGAGAACTCGATGGTATGCCAGGATTCCTATCTGTGTGCAAATAACAATTCTCCTGAACATCAGAGAACTCAGAAAAGGAAGCAGAGGTAAATGGATCAACCAGTATAGCGAGAGACGAAAGAGTGAGACAAGATTTAGGCCTTTTTTAAGCCCTAGGTAGGAGGTCTTCGGAATGAGCGCGGGCAGTTTCCCAACAGCGAGCTTGAGAAGGGTTAAATTGGTTTTCATTTCGAAAACTTGTCGAAGCTCTGCCCTCAGACTGTGCTTCGTTTTGACGCATCAACATGAAAGAAGTGTCCACGAACTTTGCTTTTGGCAGCACTTCCCGAAAGCGAAATTCAACACAAAGTGTCGAGCGCAAAGCATTTCGCCAAATTCATGCTGAATCGAGAGACGAAGGGTTGAAAACGAAAAATATAAAGTCCGTCCAAACAAAGAAGGCATCGCGCCGAAAAGGAGAGAACAGAGCGGGTGGAGTACGGGCAAAAGCAGGGCTACACAAACATTATTGCAGCAAAGCCATATCCGTCAGCATTTTCGGCGGTTCTGCACTTTCATCAGATTTTCATCGCTCTCATCAGCATTCTTGAATTCTCGACAATTCTGGTTCGGCAAAGTTCTGCACCGGTTGAAAAAATTGCTGTGTGTGACTTTGTAAAACTTTTTGATTGGTTGCGTTGTTTGACGGCTCCGATTTGTTTATTTTGACTTGTCGGCGATGAGTTTGCAAAACAGGCCCCATGAATTGGGGGTCGCTTTGTCGGAATTGGCCTTCTGCAATGTTTGTTCACAAGTCAAACGTTTTGGAATTTGCCATGAACACAGTTTGTCGCCTGTCGGTCGTTCAAAATGAATTTATCACGCCCTGGAAATTTTTGTGGCCAAATCAGGACCAGCCTGAACCCCAAAAAAGAAATCTCGAATGGGATTTATTCAAACGACGATTTCAAAATGCTGAAGTCAAGCGTCACAAATTGTGCATATTTGGCCGAAAAACACCGATCTGCGAAAAAAAGGTTGCGTTTCTTGGCAATGCAACCTGCGAGCAGGCATTACGCGTTGGAGAATGCGTTTTGAATGCAAAATAGAATTGAAAAATTTTTGGGCGCACCAAGAATCGAACCCGGGACCTTTCGCTTCACAGCAACGTAACCACTAGGCCACGGCAGGCGCTTCGCCAAATCCTTCCGAAAATGCCGCATTCATATAAAGAAGGCATGGGAAAAGAGATTCGCCTATTTGAATTTGCGCATCCCTGCATTGATTTTTGGCGCGGTGCCTTCTTTGTTTGGAAGCACTTTAATTCATTTCTTCAAAAAAAGGCGCCTTCGATCGAACGAAACCCAAATCGAACGAAAGTTGAATCGAAATTGGCTGAATGGCCAATCTCCAGGGTTGGGCGTTGGGTTTTCCCACCAACATGGTTTCCGTGCCAAGAGAAATTTGAACAACTGCAGCGCTGATTCCGGGTCACCTCTGGCCGCTCTATCCACTCCCACTCTTGGAGATAGAGCAAGATCACAGCTTGCAGGAGGCCCGGTTTCATCTGCTTCAGTTTCCAATGGGGATGTCGTCATCACCATTGGAAACTCTAATCTGAGGCGTTTGTACCCTGGGTTCACGTCGGTTGGCAGATGCTTGCGTTATACTAGGTGGAGAGGTGGTCTTACTATACCTGGAGCATATTTTTTGTTCAGGAATTGTTTGGCTTGCCTATCCGGAAAGCACAGAGCCCTGATTAACCTGGTGATCGGGGAGGTGGATGTGCAGCATAATTCTGTTGCAGACACATTCATTGCTTTCACCCGGTTGATCGGGGATCTGAATGCTACTCTAAGTCTGGCATACCCTGGTATGTCAGGATCAATTAATATTTGCTCTATCCCTCCAAGACCAGGGAATCGTGAGTTGTCGGCAAAGATTGCGAAACTGAACGACTCCCTTTTGCTGTACTGCCGGAATCTTGTTAATGTGAACTTCCTCAATCTGAGGGGTTTGCAGAAGTCCAGCATTTCGGTTGATGGATTGCACTATTCCAAAGAAGGTGCTACCAGGGTGGCTACCCAGGCAGCAAAATCGATTCTATAGAAGTTCTAAAATGCTTCTATGTTCTATTTTTCTTCTAATTTTTGGCCGGCCTTCTATAATCGGAAATATTATACCAATATCAGAACGAAAACAGACCTGTCTGAAAATTGCGGTTTGCAGAAGCGATTCAGACACAAAATAGAATGAAACAGAAACATCCATCTGTTGGTGCAATTCAAAATCTCCCCATGCTGCGAAGATTTTGACTTCATGGAGATTCTGAAAGATGGCACTGTGAATCGTTTTCACAACCGAATGTCGGCTTTTCACCTTGCGACGATGTTCCCCTCGCAAAGTTGGCACCACAGCTGCACGTTATGCGTTGCGCATTGCCCTTCTGTGAGGAGAATCAAAAGAGAACCAATACCAAAAGACTTTTGGTTTTGGAAAATATTTTCTTTTCCTTTCTTTTCTTTTCTTTTCTTTTCTTTTCTTTTCTTTTCTTTTCTTTTCTTTTCTTTTCTTTTCTTTTCTTTTCTTTTCTTTTCTTTTCATTTGAGGAAAAGACTTTCTTTGCCTTGGCCCCACGGGGCCATGAAACTGGTTGCAGTTCGAGACCCTCGACGCCAATTAATTCATTTTGATATCAGGTACTTTTTTTCAAAAATTGTCGCATGCGTACGTGTGTCGTGTGCCATTTTGGCGCAAACCCCGAATTCCGACAAAAAACAGATTTGGAGGGGGATGAAAGCAGAGACAACTGTGGGCTTTTTTCTGCGAAAAAATTACAGACCTCTTGCTCTTCACCATGTGTTCACACAAACAAAACCCAA
>JASGXE010009437.1:0-20193 GCA_030068105.1 Sinentomon sp. SZTP_YWyxl
AAGTTCACTAGATTTCCAAGTGGCTCAAAGTCCATGGAAGTGTCACTGAAAGCGAAACAAACCCCAATTTTATTATGATCTGATGACAAAAAAGGCAAAGAGGGGTTTCCTATTTTATTTAGGTGCATTTTTCGTGGAACAGAGAAATCTAGTTTCTCCTGCTTGGATGCATTACACTGAAATTCAATTAGCAGGACAAAAAAGGATAGATGGGCAATTAATTCCATTTTGGTGAGAAAAAGTCCATGTCGAATGAAATAAATGAAATAAAAACATTCAGTGAAAGAAACATCTCGAGCGAATTTCAAACCTTCGAAAAATGTAGGGCAATTCTTCAGTAAAAATTGAAGTAGTAATTTGAACACAGTCTGTGAAAATAAAATTCGGTGCTCCGAAAATATTCTGGGGGCAAAATAACACAGTGTGTGAATGCAAAGCTTCGTCTTTCTTGTCGAAGTTAGGTGCAACGAACAAAATTTGGGAAACACTGTACGAAACAAGAACACAAACTGGGGGACACAACAAGGAAAACGAAAATGAAAACATCTCAGACACAAAATGCTGTAGGTTCCCTTGGGCCATTTGTTGATGAGAGCCACGTATCATTCACTTTCACGCAGATATGCTGCAGCACTTACTGCTAACTAGGTGTCGTTGGCTTGTCCCACCTCCTTGAAAAGTACATTGCTGCTAAACTGTACAGTCCATGTCTATGTCCATGTGTGAAGAAGCCACAACCCAAGGAAACCCTGGCTTTCTATTCCTGAATATAGTCTCGATGGACTTTACAAGGCAGATCGAGTTGCTACTCCACTCATGCGCAATGTTCAAATTGAGCAAGACGCTTTCTTTCAATTAATCCCAGAAGCTGCTGAATGAAATCATGCCAGAAGCCAGCATCCTGCCAGTTTATCAGGTGAATTTAACAACGGAAACAAGTATGTAGGTCGGAATCGCGAGTTTAGGGTTTTTTAAAGAACAATTTACACATACACGTATCCCCTGGCTCCATCATCGCCAAGGCTGCAGATAGGTATCCATTAGGTTTGCTGAACAATGCCCATCTGAATCTTTCGCAACATGTGTCACAGGGGCATGCCAAGCTAACCATCCTGCCCAGACACAACTAAGCCAAATCATGATGCGAGATATGTCAGAGCGAAGGCCAGTAGAGAGTTGACAATTCCTAACCTTATTGAAAGGGCAACAAGATGTTCAAGCTTGTAGGAGCTGGAAATGCTGGACACAGCGTGAGCAGGGCATCGTCCGAAAGTTATGCGTTTCAAATCGGTGGGCTTGGCACTGACTGCCGACGCAAAACATCTCCACATCTCTCGTGAATACCTCCAGTTGATCAACTTCCGTAGGTCCAACTGCGATGTCGACATACGTGAAACGTGATCAACAAATCCGGCCCAGTTGCTCACCTTGGAGTTCTTCAGCCTGATCGTGGTCCACTGGAGGTTGGAATTTAGAAGTTCCACATCAGTTAGTTGAAAAAAAAACTCAGAACCTGAACCCCTGCCAAATTTGACAATCATTAAGAAATTTGCCAGACGATTTTTTAAGCAAGTTTTTATCCTGAGTGCGAATTGAAGGTCGGTTGATGTTTAAACTTTGTTTGCATGTGTATTTGTGAATCTTTTACATTTTTTCGAAGTTTAGATCTTCTGAAAGGAGAGAGGCAATGAATAAAGGTATGAAATAAAAACAAGTTAGTTCTGCAGAACCTCCCATCTTAGACCTGAACGAATCCCATCAGCAACTTGGATAGAAAATAGGAGCATAGAGAATCGAAGGATAGAGAAAATTCCTTCGTTCATTCATACTCAACCATGACGTAATCACGGCTGTATTTTTTCAATTGTGCCAAGCGACTCAGGCTTGGTAACTTTCAACTTCTCAAAACCAAACCTGTTCCAACTGGCACGACCCCCACAAATTTCTGATTTTTAGTCAAATGGTACATCACAGGTCAAAAGGGCTTACATCACAGGTCAAAAGGGCTTACATCACAGGTCAAAAGGGCTTACATCACAGGTCAAAAGGGCTAAAATGTCGCACACCATTTGTGCCATCTGGCGCAGGCTTGGCATTAAAATGTTACTCACCAAGGATTCACTGCATGCGACATCCCGCCAAAGTCTGCAGACGCGAGCAGCTCGCAGGAGTTCTTGAACGGTTAGAAACTTGAAAACGTCCAAAAGGCACCGATGCATCTTATTGGAGGAATCCACATCCATCATTTCTGATCTGCACATGTGAAAAATAAAAATGAAAAATGAGTTTTGAAATGAAGTTTCAGTTATGAAAAATCGATGCCTCTTTGCAGAAAGTGGACGATCTAGCCATCTCCAGAGTGGGTTTGCTGACGTGATAAGGTCAGCATGGTTTAGTTACGTGTTTCGATTTGCAATTTAATGAATGGTCGTCCATGGAATTTATTGAATAGTCAAGTCAAAAGTTCCGTTTTTTTTTTCTTTCAAAAGAAAGGAACAATTTCCAGGCAAAATTCACAGTGAGTGAAGGTGCAGGCTAACAAATACATTTCATAATGTGGATGTGCCATGTGAATCTGTGATACTGCCTTCAAGATTGTTTTTCCATAGAAGTGATGGCTGCATGAGAGAGAAAGTGTAGAATGGTACTGTCAGGAAATACCCGAATAGAGGCCATTTTTGGATAGACAGAGTCGCTTCGGATACAACGTTTCGGTCCCTGGTCTGAAAAATTTGGTAGAACGGTAACACGCCTTCTGATTTCCCATAATTTTTTGTAGAAACTGTGTTTGTTGAAGCATGGTGCCCCCGCAAATGGAACGACAAAATTCCCTGGGCTTTTCCAGGTTTTCCAGGTGGCAACTCAGAAAATTCCTGGTGTACCAATTCAGTTGTCTAAAAATGAGAAATATATTGAAAATAGAGAGTATTAGCCTCATTCAAATAGAAATGCCCTTGTAATTAGATATTCTTCTTTACATCAGTAATTTGATCATCAAGTTCCAACAATTTTGCCTTCATTTCAGTTTCCAGTTGTTTCTTTCGCTTCTCAAGAGTCAAAACTTCGCATTGGGCAGCTCTTTTTGCAGCAATTGCGGATGAATGACGTTTCTCATCTTTTCTCCGCTCCTCCAGCGTACTTTGACATCTCGATCTGGCACCGCGACAAATTCTTTTTATGCACTGTCAATGGTAACTGCCAATACGAGTGCACCTCCATGCAGGTATATCTCGTGAGGAATGGTTCCAGAATCAAGGCAACATGCAAAAAGAATGCCAGCTTTGCAGACAGCAACACATCCTTTAAACTGCTGCGAATTTCATTAACAGTCGCAGTTGATGGCAGTTTCTTTCCTGCCTCACTGTCCAGATACTTTCGGATGTGGGGCAAAATAATATCAAGGACATGCTGCACGACCTTGGCATTTTCGACCCATCACCACAAAATTACAGCGGGAAGATGGAACTGCCTGTCACCTGAGTATAGTCAGATCTTCTAGCAGGGGAATCTTTAACGATGTTGTGGAAAGCTCTCAAGACAGCATTCACATTCCATTTTGAAGCTGTGTGACCAGTTTGTAGTGCACCATGAAGAACATGTAACCCGCAAGACCCTATTTCAAGCATTTGCTTTCGACTCTTTCCTGCCCTCCCGCACTTTCCCCAGAAAGCTCCAATTGACTGATGGACCATCCATTGATATTTGCATGCTGCAGTCAATGGATGCGGTTCAGGCTTGGTAGGCTGCCAATATAATTCGGATTGCTTTTTCACAGGCCGTACCCAATCAGCGAAGTCAGGATTAAGAGATCTATTTTCCCAGTCTGGATTATAGCAACTCAAGAAATTGCTCGAGCTTTGTTTAGACATTTTGAGATCTATGTTATAAGTGATCTAAGTGAAATGAGAAAACTTGGCAAATCTACAGAGAAAAATAGAATAATAAGGCAATAAAAAATCGTACGATTGTCTTGCTTTTCAATTGCTATGCAAAATTATTGTGCGCTTCATATCCTACGCAGGATTCCCTGAGTTTTTCCATTTCTAACCAAATTCCCTGGGTTTTTCCAGGTTTTCCAGGTCATTTCTAATTCCCTGGGTTTTTCCAGGTTTTCCAGGTCTGTGGGCACCATGTGAAGGTAGTGAATTTACAAAACCATGTAAGTACACAGCCAAATGCAAACTTCACTCAATGCAATAACCTTGGAAGAAGTTTTGGGTTTAATAGAGTTGGGCTTTTGAGCATTTGTCGATAAACTTGCAATGTACTTTATTTGGAAAATTAAGATTATCGGAATTTGCTGGATTTAGACTAGTTTTAGACTAGGTAGTTGTTTCCACATGTTATTTAACTCATCTAACCTTTGTTCTGAATCCTTAGGCCGTGCAATTCCTTCGGAATGTGATAGGTTGTTGTGAATTTGAGAGAGAGGGATCCTATCACCGATCAATTGTCCTGAATTGTTTTCAGGCTCCCCAGCAGACCTGTTCAGAGCTGATCCAGGTGGAAGCACAATTGCGATGAACCGATTTTTGCCAACATCCAAGAGAGCCTGGGGCTGGTACGGGACTGCATTATCAACACGAGGCGGAACAACTTTGTCTTGAGAAGGTTGAATTACTCTAGATGGCTGCACATCAACAGAATTCTGGTTAGTCGGAGAGTGTTGGAGAGAAAGCGTATCAGGACGGGAAGTCAGGGGTGGTGTGGCCATCTCAGTGCCACCAGCAACCCCAGTACTAGCAGAAGGTATGGGACTATCCACGAACCGCTTGACATAGGAGGACAGCGGGACAAAAGTGGCTTTCTGTAGGGAGCCTGAGTTCTTTTGCGTTGCAGAAGTTGAGGTCTGATGCGGATCTAAAGGATCGTTGACTGCCGTTACAGTTTTACGCAGCATCCCTTTGAGAAGTGCATCCAGTTTCTGCTGCGCTTTCTCAACGATGCTATCTGCGTTTGAACTCCTTTCTGTAACCTCGGGAACTGGATCTTGAAGCCCCGGAAAAGTAGCCCGACTGGTGTCAGGAATTCTCATGAGCGGCGGTGGGCTGCTGATTGTGCTTGCTTTTGCAGAGGCAGCTGAGTTTCCAGAGCAATTCTAAAACAATAATGAACCGATGCAAAAAGGCACATTCAATTTTTGGCAGTTTTAAGCCACATTAAATTCTTGGCGGTTTTGTTTTGTTGCGGTCATTTGTTGGCAAATTGTGCTGTGCACCGATTGGTGCACAAAATTTATGACACCATTTCGTCATCCAATCAACTTTGCCCTTTTCCAAAAATCAACTAAACTATGCCTTCAAAAGTGATTTATCCAAGAAAAAGAAAATCCCAAAAAACACAAAAAATCACAACTTTGCAGTTTGTGCACATTAACGTTTCCAGGTTCTTGATCATGTGAGGTCATCAAGGTGACCCAAAATCCTAACTCTGCAACCCGCTGTCCAATTTCGTTCAGCTTTATCCCTAGAGTTCATTGAAAGAGGTCAGTTTATCGTTTATTGCCAGTTTATTGGATACCACAGCGATACACTTTTTGTATGAAATGGGTAAAACATATCTAAAAACGGTAGGTTTCAGCAAATACCCATTCATCTTCGCTGAAGGAATTTAACCCAGCAGACAGAGAATTCACGAACGTTGCAATGTAAACAAGGCTCTTTCGTTAGGCTTGCCCGTACCAGGATCGCCAAACGGCGATATTCAGACACATACTGAGAATGACCAGAGGGAACCTTGCTGAAATGTGTCACCTTTTTATGTGATAAAGCGGAGAAAAAGTGACACGGAACTTGTTGTTGTGGACGATAGAGAGCACCAGACCCAGCCTCATGTGCTGTTATAGTTCTGAACATGTGGCACAGGGACCAAGGGCAAATAAAAATAGAAACGGAAAGAAAGAAAAATACATGCAAAAAGTTCTCATGCAAAAAGGAAGAGTGGTCCATTCCATGTGTCTTTGGCCTAATCATCGATGTAAGGCACGTGGTAGAAATTATCCCCAAACATCACTGATTTCTGCCCACACCAGAGAAATGTTATAAGCCACGGCTTAATTTGCAACTTGAATTCAGCTGAGAGCTTGCCTATGTGTATGTGTGCCTATGTGCGCTTGCCTATGTGTGCCATGACAAAAAAGGCAGAGGACTACTGACAGGGTGCTCAGCGATCTGTCAAAATGGAATTCCCTGATTTTTCCCTGATTTTCCCTGACTTCTCAATGCACTTTCCCTGATACCGATCCGAATAGATTTGGGAGAAATTTGAAATTTTATTTTGGCAACGTCAGGGGTCCAGACACTTTTTGACAAACATCAGGACATTATATGACAAATTTTCCCATTATATTGGACAATACAGGTCAGTGTTAGTGCTAATTAAAAAGTGCCAATGATTTATCAGACATTTTGTACCAAGACTCTCGACACCTTTTTCAAGAATTTCCTGGCCAAAAAATGAAAAAAAGTGAAAAAGAAAACCCACCCATCTTCCACCCACTTGTTTTCTTTTTCACAATTTGCCTTTTTAAGAGGAATGCTTTATTTTAAATCAAAAAATCATGAATAAATTGAACAACCAATCGGAAAGAAATCTGATTACACACAAATGTTAGGAACCAATCCATACCGAATTACTGATTACATTTGGAGTGCCCAAGACAATTTTAGGGATGTTTGTTTTGTTGGGATTTGATCAGGAAACAACGAAATGCAAACTGAAAAAATCTCGTCTGTGCAATTAGCGACTGGAAATGTAACCAGTATTTTGGGACTATTCGTATTGCAAAAAAAATAACAACAAAAAAACTAAGAATTTGTTTTGAAAAATGATTTCAGTCCGATTCCACTGGTTTTACAAAATAGGAAATTAGGATACCTTTTCGTTTGTCCATTTTGACGGATTCCTTGACTTGACAAAAATGGGCAAAAAAAGGAAGGTAGGTACTTCATGAAGCAAGTTTGACTTGCTTTAGCAATTGATAAAGGAAGCAATTATTGATAAGTGCACAGATGGAAAATTGTCAATTTGCTTTAACTAGGTACTTGCTTTGAGCAGTGTTTGCTCACGCAAACAAAGTCTTGCCGCCTGCAGCAAGATCTTGCTTAATGAAAATCAGATGGAGTTATGATTTGCAGTGGTCTCGACCTGCTGCAGCCCTGGTCTACATGTAATAATTTTGCCCTTCCACTGTCTCCATTAAATGGGTGAAAATGAAAATGAAGAAATCACTACAGTAAAAACAGTAGCAGTAGAATAATAGGCATACTGTTTCGTTTAATTTGTGAAAATGAAAGAATAAATGGTGAATTTTATAGCAATTTTATAGTGGATGCTGCCACTGTTTATTTTGGGGTTGTCAATTTTAAAACGGATGCTGCACTGTAATTTCGTAGTGAATATTTTTGTGGTTGCCGCCGCTGTTTATCCAAGGAGGCCAACTTTATTGGAAGATCCCGCATCTGTTTATCTAGGACAGTCATTTTTATAGCTGATACCGCCGCCGTTCATCTTGGGTGGTCAATTATTGTTGTGGATGCCACGGCTGTTTATCTAGGGTCGATGAAGCTGCAAAGTGTGTGCTGCATAAAAGTGAGTCACACTTCTTGTAGCACATACTTTGCCAAGAAGAGTCACAGACAGAGGAAGAAAAATCAGACAGAATGCTTCAGAATATTATTTGTTCCTTCATTGGCATCATTGTTGTTGCCCCAAAATCGACCATGTCACGGAGACTTTTTCCCTGAGTTTAAAGTACTTTCAGCCTTTTTCCCTGATATTTCCCTGATTTTCCCACCACCACTAAATTCCCTGACTTTCCCTGATTTTCCAGGTTGTCCCTGATCGCTGAGCACCCTGTACTGAACTTGTGCATGCCTTAATTTTTAAGTACTTAAGCGAAAATTGCCTGCCTGCCACATGCCACATTTTTTCTGGTCATCAAGTTGTTTTATTGGCACAATAATTAGTTTTGCTCAACATGTTGAAAGCCTAAAAATACCCCAAAAATATACCCCAATAAAAAACCTAATATACAGAAATGAGTAGGTACCTACTCGGTTCCGCATGACGAACCTGGCAAGTGAATATTCCTGCCGATGGACTGTACTGAAAGCTGATGCAGTCTGGATGATAAAGGCAGAAACAAATGTGGCATCGAACTGTCGGCACCTTCCCAGGGTTTGCAGGACATGTCACTGAACAAGGTGGTACCAGCATGTGAGAGCCACTTTCAGAGGGGGAAAACATTCTGTAAAATTAGAGAAAGTATTCCATTAGAGGAACATTCTTTGAAGAAAAAATTATTTCAGGTTAAATGACCAGAAGAAAAAACAACGTTGTCATTGGAGGCATACCACTGAGATTAAAACTGAATGAAATTGCAATGTTTTCGTAAGAGGAATAGTATGAATGAAATAGCAACGTTTTTGAAAGAGAAATACCTACCTAGGTAGTAAGGATTAACCCTTACTTGACCATGGGGTGGTCCTATGGACCACCAGAGTCGAAAAATGGCCATATTTTTTTCACAGGATTATGGCAGTCCCGACCTTCCATGTATGCCTCAGGAAGGGGGAGGGGGGTTCAGGCTTGAATGGTCCAAAAAATTGCCCAGGAGATTTTTGAGTTATTGGCAAAGTGGTCCAATGGACCACTTTGTCCATTGGACCACTGACACCATTGGACCACTTTGGTCCAATGGTTTTGATTTTTTTATTTAAACCATGGGGTGGTCCATTGGACCACCACGCTACCTATTTGGAACAGGTGAATTGCGTGCTTCAAATGAGAGATCTCTTAAAACAAGTTGGCTGCCGCGTGTAGAAATAGCAGCATCGCCAGTGTGCCGCATAGGGTCTGCAGTAAAACCATGCTGTTTTGGTGGGTGGTTTCACCTTGTTTGGGTTTCTGAAGGCATTTTGAGTTGTTTGGCACCATTTTTAAGGTGTGTATCATTTTGATACGCACCGTGCCCCAGGTGCCATGTGCATCACCAGTGATGCACATGGCACTGGTGATGCACATGGCACTTTGGTGTGCATCACCAGTGATGCACACCAAAGTGCTGTGAAAGCAGGGTCTGGTGTGAGGTGCCACTCAGTAAAGTGTGAATGCATTGGGCTGTGCCAGCTGCGAACTGCAGCCATTTAAAAAGTAAGGGCCTGTGCATCATTTTGATACACACGGCACATGCGGCAAATGCCATGTGCATCACTCCTGATGCACATGGCAGCCAACTTGTTTTAACTATGAATGTTGTTTTGCAAACTGTTGCAAATTCTATGAACTTTTCTTGAAGTTTGTTGGTGTTGTCCATTGGACCACCTCATGGTTTAAAAAAAAAATCAAAACCATGAGGTGGTCCATCGGACCACTTTATAGATGAACCATTACACGGACTTCCAGCTATTTATTCAGAACATTCACCTTCACCAGTGACATTTTTTATGTATTCAGATCATTTGCCAGAGTGCCATTCAGGGAACATGACCTAATATTGATACGTTCTCATTCGTTTTAATTCGGTGCCAATGATCATTATTCTGATTCAGATTGTCAGTGTTTGCAGTTATTTCTTTAATTTGATATTCAATCCATGCCTGGAGACAATTTATTTTAGACTGGTTAGCCGAATAAGATCTTATGGGGGCATTTTCTGAGTGGGTGGTCCATTGGACCACCTCATGGTATTTTTGCAAGTTTGTGATTATTGTTTTTTCTTTCTCAAGGTCAAAACTGAAAATGCAGCTTTGGGAAATGCCATGTTGTTCAATGGCACTGTTTTGAAGAGTGTGGTTGATATTTTGGAATTTGGAACAGGAACCAGCATTTTGTGATGTTTTGTAAAAAATCAGTATTTTTATTCATATAAAGTCCCAACCATTCACCAGTTCAGAGCAATTTTAAAAAATTCAGACAACCCAGACATCATTGTTCCTACATTAAATCAAATCTCACATCAAAGTTAAAAGTTTGATATGATCACACTGATGAAATATCTATCTGATTTAAAAATTTGAGGTCACGAATTTTGAGATGGGAAAAACAAGGCAAAATCACGTTTTTTGACCTATGGCATCCAAATAATATGGGAAGAATTGGTGCTATCTCAACCAAAATTTGGGTTTCACCTCAAAATTGATCAAATAAAATATAAACTGACCCCATGACATGCTTATTTGCGTAGAAGTGGGGGTGCAAAAAGAGCATGGTCAAGTAAGGGTTAAGGAGTAAAGAGCAGTGTTTTCAGTTGAAGAAAGGTGTGGAATTTTTCTAGCAAGAAGTACGAGCACGGTTGATTAATTTCCAACAAATCACACTTCATTTCCATCTGTCCCCTGCACACACGTCATCAGTTGTCGCTGCAAGTGATGGGTTGGCCTTTGATATCTTAATAATTCCATTTTGGTGCTGATTTTTCATGGAATTTGTATAAAATGCAGTCTTTCTGTTCCTTTTAGCAATGTAGAATATTCGTTAAGAGGAATAGTGTGGCAGAAAAAAAAACAAAAAACAATGTTTTATTTTAATGAAGAAACAACCAGGACCAGGACAAAACAACATTTTTTTTCCAAACTCTGAGACAAAAAATGAAAATTGAATCATCCATTGGACAGAACGCAGTTTCCATCCCAAAGCCACTGATGCCTGGGTTGACAAGACATCCCTGACATCTGTGACTTTCTGTCATTGATCCATATATGAGACCTTTTTCGTGTCTGTGACATTATAGGTACCTACCTAAACATTTTCTCATACATCACCAAAATCAAAAATGAAGCCTGCAGATGGGGTTTCCTTTCCTGGTTACAAATAACTGCCCCTATAAAAACTGAAAACTTGGAATCGGCCAGTTCATACATTTTTAATTAACACAAGTGAAATGACTTCCCTTCTTTTATGTGACCACAGATATCTTTTTGAATTTTAAAATTTCCGACGTTAACCAGGGACCCTAACCAAGAACAACTTGAAAACTCGGTGGAAAAACTGCTCTCACCTTTTAAATTGGAAAATGCAAAAAAAAATAACTTATCCACTCTGAACCATTGTTGCAAACACAACATGGTAAGCAAAGCAGGTAGGTACATACCCAATTGAGAAATGTCTTCAATTTCATCGTCCCTCATGGCTTTGATCACCCAGGAGTATCTTATGATCAAAGAGTATCTAATGCAGCTCATTGATGTATCTCCACAATTTCATGCCCATTTTTTTTGCTCAAAATAAACCATCCCCCGCTGCACATCATGCACAGTCCCATTGTTCCCAAGCATCGGGGAACAATGGGACAGTTGAAGACCTCTGGGAAATTGTAAATGGTGTGGATATGGTTATCCCTATCAAGAAATGTTGTGTGGGCAGTTTGTGCCCAACACATAAGACCAGCTTTTGGTCAAGACAGAACATCATCTCAGCCGATTGTTTTTTGCCCAGAATAGAAAATTCAAAAAATGTCCTGTGTCTAACCCTGCACACGGCATATCCTGAACTGTCCCAGTGCTAACGACAACATTCCAAAATGTTTATCATTCACAGTAGGCCCATGGTAAAGTAGGATACTAACTCGGGATTTTCAGAATAGCACATGTCCCCTTGTGGTGCCAATGGCCGTGCATTGGTACTGCTCGAAGTTCCGATCTTTCGGACTTTGTAGTATCGATGTTCCTTCAGAAAATCAGAGAACTGATCAGCAGACATGCGAATAATCGATGGTTTTGGTCGAATTGATGGAAGTTGACCAATGGGCCTCGAACCAGGACCACCTCTTAAAAGGCCTCCACCCACTGATGTACGCGGTGGACGACCTCTCTTTGCGGTTACCCCGGTTCTGTATGTCCTGAGGGCTGCAGACAACTTTGGCTCGGATTCAGTGTTTGCCGAATCATCATCCGTCGGACCTTGAATATCATTCCTCATGTGGGTCTGACGTGTCAGTTCATTCTTTTTCGCTTCGTACTTCTTCTTTAGGATTGAAAACTTTGCAAAGTTCGCTATCTTGATTTTCGGTTGCAGGCTGGTTTGTCGGTGTTGCTTGGCGTTTTTGAGCTTCGTGCGCCAGACTAGCTGCAGAGGGTGAGAGAAGAGAAAGAAAATACAAGGGAAGCAAGCTGGAAAAAACCCAGTGCTTTGTGTGTCAATCATGATAAGTATTTCTTACGATTATCGCAAGGGGACCCTTTGTTATTTCAAGTTGCAAGTACCATGGCCGCCCCTGACATTGGTTCTGCAATATGCAGAAATTCTTATGCATAGCTGCATGCACAAAATAGCTGACATATTAAAAAACTTCCTTGCAAAAAGCCAAAAAGCAACACACTTGGACGAGCCATTTTTCTTCTAACATGGGGTTGATGCCAAGAAATGCCCCTTTTTGCACTCGAAACACGCAAGGCAGGTACCCCTTCAAATTTTATTTTCCCCAATGAAAACGACAAAAAAACAATGGTTTTTGCTCATCCTGGAGCTCACATCTCTCATTTTGTATCGAGCAAAAAATCTGTACACTGAAAATTCCAATTTTGGAATTTAGGCCTAAGCCCATTCGCAAATAAACGCCAACTGTGAAATGAAAGATTCGGCAAATTGCCCACAGCTTTGCAAAAAGACAAGAGAAATGGACAAGTTTTCTCACAGTGTAAGCAATTGCAACTGAAGTGATGGAGAACAAGATCTCGATCTGCCCCATTTTAAAAAAAGCTCATAGCATTTTTTCTGAATTCCATGTATCACAATCAGCTGGCATGATTTTTACAAGGTCTGCCGCAAAATCAATTTTTATCATTAAATTCCAGGTAGATAGGCTTAGTAGAGCCGAAAGCAAACTTAGTTTTTCTCTCTCCAATAAAATAACATCTCGTCTGGGTTTCGGCTTGGAATGAACTCTCCAAGAAATGAAATGTTAACAATTTAGCAACACTCGTAAAACTGGCTATCAAATGAAATACCTAAAAAAAAAAATGAAAAAAGGAAATACAAATAGAACGCCACAAGTGTGCATACCTATAACTTTACCTTGGCTTTTGGCCTCTTTGAAGCTCTTGACGTGGGGCTTGGTTTGAAGCAGAAGATGACCCTATTCTAGTGCCAACGGCACCTGCTCCACGCACTGTTTCATACTGCGGATCTGCACCAATGGCAGACTTCTGGAAACTGAAGTTTCTGATCGTCAAGTTCTTGTCACGGTTACTTCGCACTAAGAAAAAAGACAGAACATCAATGCGCCACTGCAAGATGTACGAATTTACACACATAAGGTAACCTCCAGATGTAGGCCCATTGTATGTACCCAGTTCACAGTTGCATAACAAGTCGTTTGGGGAGAAGCTGAGAACAGGGTTAAGTGTACCTGACAAAGGGACTGGATTTCCATGGCCAAAGCAACTTCCTGCAATGGAGCCAAGCAGCAATAAAGTTTATTAGATCTTTGGAGACCAAATCTGTAATGTTGACAAAACAAAAAAGAAGCGAAGTTGGAGATTAAAAAACAAATCTGCCATCCGCTTTTGCCACTTGTGTGTTAAACCTGATGTGTTTGCTGTTTCCGTGATGCTTTCTATGCACTCTTGTGCGCTTTGCTGCTTACTGGCTCAATCTCGCCAACTGATCCGTTATAGGTGGCTGCTGCTTGGACTATGTGCAACCGTAAGTTTGGTTCTTTGTACGTTATCATTTTTGTATGGAGTTGCTTTTCCTTGGAAAAATAAATGTGAATTTTCATGTAAATGTCAAAATGGAATTTGAATACCCACTGAACAATATTTTTGAAATAAAATTTGGAAAATTACTTGCAAATGATAATAAAACAAGAGATCACCATAGGTGGGATGGAACTTGGAAACTTGATGCAGAAAGAACTCATTGACGATTTGTTCTCCAATTTTGCAGCGGAGCTGACGTTTCGGAGGCATCCCGCTCTCGTTGACGAAAGCCACTAATGGAATGACGAATATTTCACTGGCGTCTGCTTCGTGGATTCATTAGTTGGCTTCGTCACGGAGAGCGGGATGCCTCCGAAACGTCAGCTCCGCTGTCCAAAATTGGAGAACAAATCGTCAAGTGAGTTTCTTTCTGATAATAAAACAACACCTATAAAACAACGAGAAAAAAATGTAGAAAAAAAAACCTGCCAACTTCCTTGCAAAATTTCATCTGGTTTTGTTTCAGTCAGGCTTGTGGAAAGGAACATTTCATGCGCGACTTGCTTCTCATTTGCATCAGTCTGCAGAAAAGGAGCATCACATTCGAGGGAACAGATTTTCGGCTTTCCACCTTCTTGCACAGCTGCTTTTCAGCCTGAACGGAAGCGATCCAAGGAAGGAAAAAGCCTGCAGGTAACGGAGGAAGTGATCCCAGGAAGGAAAAAGCCAAAATTCTCACTGCCCTATTTTAGAATTGAAAAACAAAAATGCCACAGAGTGTGCCCGATTTTAACCCATCATACTCGATTAATGATTGAAAAACAAAATACAGTTCAAAAAAAAAAATGCAGGCGAAACTACAATCGCATATGAAAAACTGGCAAAATGAAGCTGACTTTCGGATGAAGGTAACCTATATGAAAGAAACCATTTAAGATAGGTTCCTTCCCACCTATTTGAGTTTAGTTCTCGTATTGTGTTCATCAGAGAGCTCCTCAACTAAAGCCACAATAATAACTTTTTGTGAAAAAAAATCAACCACTCCTTCCAACCAAGTCTCCTTAAACACATTTTCGCATAAAAAATATCAAAGCCTTTTAAACAAGGCAAAAGGTAAACCATCAGACCTTAAAAAAGGAGTGTAGGCAGAAGGAAAAGGAAAGAAAAAGAAACAAAAGAAAACTTACAGTATTGTTCAATTTCTCTGATCGATCGAAGTTTCTTTCCAACAGGTGGATAGTAATAAGTATCTGCCAATTTTGATGTGTTCGCTCCACCGTCAACTGTCCCTCGGAAAACAAGTTCACGCTTCCAACCTGATGCAGAAAGTCAAGAATATTGTTAAATTAAAATACCTGGAGTGAAACAAGCCTGAGCATCTCTGAAAGAAGACCTGTCAACATTACTAAATTACTGTGAAGTATTACAGGGCATTGCAGAGATGGAGGCGTCGTGAGAGATGCTGCAGCGACAGCAGAGACCACTGATTTAGGTAACGAACAGAAGTGTAGAAGGTGCGGGTGGGGAGGAGGCAATAATGGCATGTTGTGTGGGGTTGGACAGGGAAGTTGTTAATCCTGGACAGGACAAAGGGAGAAGCAGATATGAGATTGTGGTGATTATCATGGGTGGACAGCACAGCCTCGCTCGAGCCAAGTTAGCCCAGAGCCAAAGTTGGCTCAGTGCTTGTTGGCCCTGGGCTAAGGCATCGGGCCAAAATGGATTGCAAGGTCAAAGTTAGCACTAGGACAAGTAAGCATGGGACTAAAGTTAGCACTCGCGCAAAATTGATTTAGCCCAGTTCTTAAAGGATTTAGCCTTGCGCTAAACAGGTTTTTACATGTATTTTGCTTGTTAATTTTGGCCTCGAGCTAAATATTTTTAGACCGGGCAAATACTCTTTAGCCCGGGCTAATCGAGTTTTGATGCTCTGCTGCCCTTTGGAAAAGCTCGTTAGGGGTCACTGCCCTCTGGGCCCGGCTGGGGGGTGGTTGCCCCCAGACCCCTGAAATTGTGGTTGCGCCCCCGTATAGTTCTTTTTTACAATAATTTAACTGCTGACATCAGGAGTTCGCTTGCCCCTCCTGGCATGTGCTTTTGGTTCGCCTTGGTGGGAAATTTGGATTCCAGAACACGAATATTGCCCCCAAAAATAAACCCCAAATTTAAAATTCCTTCAGCTTCTGGGGCTTCGACCCCAGACCCCCTCTCCAGGTGCTCTGCCTCAGACCCTGCATAGCCCCGACTGGTTCAGTTCCCAGCTCCTTCCATGAAGTTTTCCTCCATGCGAAAACCCAAAATGATATCCCTGCATGCCGCACATGCCGAAGTGCACTGATGGTTCTACGTGGGACTTTATCGCATGTCTTTTCCATTGCAGGCTGCAATTTTTGCAAATACCTGCCCACCGCCTCCCATCTAGACTCTTACTTCTTAAAAAAACGATAAACCATTAAAATGTAAGTGCAAAATTAACGTATTTTGCTGCTAGCATTCGACTCAGCCCTGCCTGGAGGCAGGGCCAAATCGAGGGCTTAATATGACCACTTTTCACGGACTTTGCACTCGGTTTATCCCCGTGCTGAGTTGGCATGAGGCTGTGCAATCCTCAATTTAGCTCTAGGCTAGTGAAAGTCCGAGGGCTAACTTTATCACGAGGACTAGCTTAGCCCGAGGCTGTGCAAAAGCTTTTCGCTTAGCCCAGTGCCAACTTCGACTTTAGCCCCAGCCCTGAGGCTAAGTGGGAGCTGTGCAATCAACCCATTGTTGCAAGTTTTGGACTGCAGACATTAAACCGTTTTGTGAACCTTCAAACATCGCAAAAGAAAGCCCAATATAGGTATTTTATTGTTGGAAAAAGAAAGGAAAGCCACAATGAAAGGCAGCAGTGCCACTAAAACAGAGGTGCCACACAGAAGCAGAGAAGAACAATCAATTACGGTTTCTTACCATATTTAAAAGGTTCAAGAAAGTCCGAATCGGCGGACAATCGAGATTTTGCAGGTGTAGCAGCCGCAACAGGTGTCTTCTTTCTCTCACGTGAAGAAGATGCGACAGCTTTTTTCTTCAATTCGACTGGAACGGTGGCAGGTGACTCAACAATGGCTCTCTTCTTCAAAGGCCTGGTCTTTGAAATATCTGCTGGAGGTGTGTCCTCCATTTGTGGCTTATTCAAATCAACGTATCTAGTGACAGAAACTGGACTTCCAATCCTTCTAGAAGGTTTTCGATCTCTGCGGCGTGGGGATCTCGATCTAGGTGGTGCAGGCACAACTGCAAATGTTAGAATTAATTGAGGTAGGTAGGTACCCTTTATAGTGTTCAGCGAACCCAAGAGAGTGGGCCAAATCCATGTAAAAAAATAACATGTTTTGTTGAAATGATTTTAAAGTAGAGGTTTACACCAACTTAACGAAGATTTGAATGATATTCGGCCACATTCGCCATTGCAATTTACCCGTAGGTTCAAGTCATCCTCACGTGTAGGATATCTAACTCAACACCTAGCCAATTCAATGGCTAGATCTGAGTTGCGAAAATTACATTTTCATGCACAATGCTTTTTCCTTTTCCATTGTCGTCTGGGATGCATCCGTCTGTTTAACTGGCTATAGAGCAGTCAATGACTAAAAAAAAGTCATTGATGACACATCAATTGGTTTTGGCAGTTCATACGACAGGCATTAAATTCATTGGAGGCAACGGCAGCAATCCCGGTGACAAAGGAAGTTATCAAGTTTCCACCAGAGACCAAAATAGGCCTGCCCACATTTTGTGAGCATTCACTAGGTCCCTGCAAAAGTCATCCCCAAACACTGGGACTGTCATAATATGAGGCATGCCAAAAGAGTAGGAAATTTTATTTTATACCCACACTGCAGATGACATTGGACACAAAGTCGCTCAATTAAGACATTTCAACAGCAAACCTACTTCATACCAAAGATTTCCCTCTGATAGCCTAGCCGGTCAAGCCCGAGCGCCGTGCATTTACGTCCGCAAAAAAAACAAACTGCGTACGAGCGACGTAGATAAACGTCAAGACCGGCATGATGTGATTGTACGGACGACGTAAATAAACGTCGGCATGGGTATTCCATTTTCAAGGGATTTGAATTTAATTACGTAATATCAGCACCACTCAAAAATATTCACAGCCGGAAAGAGGAAAAATCAGCGATTTAGCAGACGTTTATTCCGCCAAAATCGGTCCAACCGTTTTCAATCAGCGCACTTTTCAAATTTCCCGCTTTTTTCTCTCAAGTTCCTGTTTTAGGCGCCTTTTTACGCGATCGCGCGACATCTGCCGCCCGCCGAAATTTGAATTTTCGGGCGGTTGAAAGACGCGCGATTCAGCCGACGCTTGTTTCACGTGAATTGTTGCATTCGTTCAGAAATGGCGTCGCATTGAAATTTCCTGTTTTTTCCAGTTTTTGCTCAATTTTGATGCGGTTTGAAGCGTTTTGTGGGTATCTTGGCCGTTTTTTTTGTGCGGAGGTGTTTTTTTTTTTGTTGAAAACATTAAATTATAGGCGATTTTAATGACACAGAGCAGAAATCTGGCTTGAGTGGGCGGGAAATGCATGCATTTCCGATTTTTCAGTTTTTCGAAAATCCTTGCAGATATTGTTAATTCCGTCAGGGGCGACATTCCGTGTTTCCGAAACGTGCGGAAAAACATGTTAAAACCAGAATTCGCAATTTCGGGCTTGACCGGCTAGGAAAGCCATTCGTGCAAAGTTAACAAACAATATCAGGTCTGGAAAAATTTACAAAGAAACAGTCCAAGCAATAAAGCCTCTAAGTCAACAACTCCTGCAATTCAACAGTAGTAGGCCTAGTACCAAGTTGTCCATTTTGCACGCATGGCACATTAACCATCAAAAGACTACAAGGTAAGAACCAAACCAACAACCCAGACAAAAAACTAAAAAAAAATCATCCGACCATAATGCTATTAATGCTGTGCAATACCAGGCTAATAATCGTTAATGCAACTACATACAAGAGGTTAAAGTACCATACCACTGATCCCAACCTTCAGACAACCAAATATGACCTTGGTTTTGTAAACTGGATGGTGCAGACAAGCATGGGTTGGTTGGCCTATATCACCAAAGGTTCTTTTGTCCGAAAACACTTTGATGAGCGAGAGAAAATAATTTAATGACAGATGGCAATGAACAGTTTTAATTGATTGTGAAAGGGAGAACCAAGTGTTTGCCCAGAAAAGGCTGAGGAACAAAAGGACAAGTGATTACCTTTCATGTGCTGTGAATTCTTCAATTCGAAAAAGCTGTGAACAAGGAGAACATACCTACTAGCGAGCAGGCAGTAGGTACCTATAGGCATTGGAACGGCAATGGCACATCGTAAAAATTAAAGAATGGAACTGCCAACCTGGTTCCTTTGCCTTTTCCGATTTCCGATACCTCTTCTTGGCTGGTTTTTCAAAATCATGAACATGGGTGATGCTCTCAATGCCACTTTTGTCGTCTTCGGGCTCTGCCACATCAAAATCCAGGACATCCGGTTGCGACCGGCTATTCCAGGAATCATCAGGCCACGAATCCTGGCTACCTGTGTCCTCATCTGCTGCACATTCGATCGACGAATCTGCTGGCTCAGCACGTCGTTCAGTGGAATCCGGCCTGGCCTCTTCGTCAGCAACACTGGCCATGATGCCATCATCGATAACCAAAGGTTCCATAGTATAGCCTTCATCGTCAGTAAACTGAGAGGTGCTATCAGCTTGAGGTGGGGATAACTGCTCTTCAGGAAGAGCTGCACTAAATTCCTCTCGGTCAGATGGAGACTTCACATCAGAATGGGCCTCTGGCAAATCTTGAGCAAGTGAAGTGGGCATGCCCACAGTCGGCCACATTTGCATTAGTGTCGTCAGAAAATGCACTAGCTGCTGTATGGAAGTCCACATTTCTATTGGAAAGACCGACAGCAACATCTGCCAATGACTGTAGATCACCGTCACCGTAAGAGGAGAGTGAGAGGTCACCAGCAACAAGGTCATCTGAAGTGCTGACATGGGGGACATCAGAATCCAGTCTGCCTGAAATCACTTGCTCAGCAGCGTCACTCTCACCACAACGTTCACCATCGGCATCTGGCAACTCCACTTCCGGTGAATGCACATCGGCCAATTTCGGGTCATTTTCAATTGCCTGGGGAAAATGCAAACTATCATCGCCAAGATGTCCCGAGTAATCCAACTCCATAGCTTCATGCAGCTGTGAATCTTGGGAGGTCAGAGGGTTAGCATCTTTCTCGCTCAAGTTTGACTCTTCAGTCTCGTGGTACTGGTCATCCTGTGTGGCTTGATAGCCATTTGTTCTGACCAACACAGCACTGGAATCAAGATAATCATCTACGTCAACATCACTGGGCTCTGAAACAGCTCCGTGCTGTCCACCATTTCTTTGAGGTGATTCATCTGCTTGCAAAGTTGGCCTATCAGGCTGAAACTCTGAAGGATCAGAAATGTCTGCCATGTCCGGTTCCAACCTAAAAGAGAGGGAGACAGAACCACACAACATAC
>JASGXE010009438.1:0-16763 GCA_030068105.1 Sinentomon sp. SZTP_YWyxl
TCACAAAGGCACCGTTTTGAATTGGTTTCCGCCGAAACTCCGCCGGATGGCGCCGTCTGCATTTTTCACAGTCGGAAAGAGGAACAAACTGCGATCCCGCCGACGTTTGTTCCGCCAAAATTGGTCCAACCGTTTTGAATTGGCGCAATTTTCAAATTTCCCGCTTCTTTGTCAAAAGTTCCTGCAGAACGCGCTTCTTTTCGCGATCGCGCGGCATCTGCCGCCCGCCGAAATTTGAATTTTCGGTGAGTCGAAAGACGCGCGCTTTAGCAGACGCTTATTTCACGTGATTTGCTGCAGTCGTTTTGAAATGGCGTCGTGTTGAAATTTCCTGTTTTTCCAGTTTTTTCTCAATTTTGGTGCGGTTTTCAGCAGTTTGTAGGTGTCATGGCCAGTTTTTTTTTTGTGCGAAGGTGTTTTTTTTGGTTGAAAACATTAACATATGGGTGATTTTATTGACACAGAGCAGAAATCTGGCGTGGTTGAGCGGGAAATGCATGCATTTCTGCTTTTTCCGTTTTTCGAAAATCCTTGAAAAAATTATATATTCCGGCGGGAGCGACACTCCGTGTTGCCGAAAATTGTGGAATGCCATTGTAAAACCCGAATTTGTTATTCCGGGCTTGAGGGGTTAAGCAACCAGGGGGCCACTGGCCTTCGTGGCCGGAGGGAGTCATCTGGCCTTCAACCAGAGGGGGGTGGTGGGAAGACCGGCATGCAATGAGAATCTCATGTGATGACACGAAGGCGTAGTTAGATAAGAATGCGATGCATCGATAGGAAAAGACAAGATTCCGATTGGGGTTGTATAAAAATCAATAATGCATCTGTTGTTTGACAGTGCATTATGCATTTTGAGTGCATTATGTTTGTTGAGAAGATGGTGCTCTTCTGAATGCGACGGTGCAAGTGAACATCGTTGTTCGCGACCTTGTGATATGACATTCTCTGTCAGGTGTACACAATACCCAACCCATCAGCACTATTTGATTTTCTTACGGCACCCGGCAAGGAACACCCCGCCTTCTGTCCCTTTGTATTTGAACTCATCGATGGTGTGGAACCTTCGATCAACAGCTGTGTGATAGAGGAGGGAGTACCCGCCACGGAGAATTTTGAAAACAAGGGTCCTATACCGTTTCATGTTGTTTTTATAATTTGCTTTTAAGAATTGTTCGGGAGATGGCAGCACATGACATAAAAAAATTCTGATATAATTTTGTTGAATTAGGGCAGGATTAAAATTCCTATAAGCACAATATGACCTCAGATGGCTCAGGATGAAATTGCATTCTAACCGTTAGGGAAGGCCAGGAATGTTTAGATTAGGCTACACGTTTTGGGACTGACCAACCGTTCGGAAATCACTTCCGAGATTCCAAAATAGGCAACTGACATTCCGAATGCCTGATTGTTGCTGGATCCATACGAAGCCAACTTTGCTGGGTACCTGTCTTTGGAGCGCGCAGCAATCTTTGTGCTGCGCTCGTAAGTGCCTTGGTGTATTTTTCGATTGTTTTTTTTTTTCGTGTTATTCGAACTGGGAGATAAAAATTTCCTCTAAAATTCCCATAACAAAACGGACGTTATTTTCCGCACGTCTTGGGGGGCAGACCCTTTTCTGGGAGCAGAGCCCCTCACAGGGGCTGTGTGGCTCCGCCCCTATTAAACGTAGTCTGGGGTGGAGCCTCAATGTGGTTCCAAGGGACAGAACCTCCTGTGAGTGGCCTGATGGTGGAGCACCTCGCAAGCTTAAGAAATTTTCCAATTTTAGGGTTCATTTTGGGTGCAACATTGGTGTTCCAGGGGGTGACCAGGGAGAGATGGGAGAATTGTTGCCTTCCCGAAATGACGTGCCGCCGGCCAGGTAATTTTGTGCCTGTGATGCCAACCATCTTGATATGGGTGATTAAGATTTAAGATTACGATTGTGGTAGTATGAGCATGATTGATGCACCAGTCACGGTGCATCATTTTGAGCAAATGGTGCTCTTCTGATTGTTGCAAGTACGTCCTCTTTGAATTGATGCACCATACTTTCTCCTTTTGGAAGTTGCCACAAGTCAACCTGGCATTTTTGAATGAGACCTTTCCGGGATCCCCGAAAGGACCAATAAGGTAATCATTGATGAACATATTAATCTTTTAATTACACCAGTGATGGGAACCTTTTGAAAATTTTCTTTGGAAAAGTGGCAAGGTGGCCCCCTCTTTTTTTGCCCCTAATTTTTCTTCCGGAGTTGGCCCAAGGCTACTCCCTTTGGCACTTCCTCAAAGAGTTTCAAGTCCCGCAAGGAATAAGGAAACTCAGCTGTGAATTTCCCCTTCAGGTAACAAGTTTTTACTTGTTGAAAATTTATCTTTGGTGAAAAATGGCGGAGGCCCATTCAATTTTGGTTTTGGCCCTCAATTGCATGGGATGTGCTCGGCAAAAGTGTTCGGATAAATTTCTACTTTACCTTTTCTTCAATCCAAGGAATTTTGGCCATCCGGCTAATTTGCCCAACTCATTGGGAACCCTTCTTTCCCTTTGCTTTGCTTTTCTTTCTTTTCACTTCGTCGTAACATATTACAAAATCGTGACTACACAAATGTCGTATTTTAGCAAAAACAGGTAGAATTGTTGTTAAATATGTGTTCTGCGATCAAAATTATATCTCTCGTCTGCCTTTGTTCAGGATTTCTGCACTTTCGGGGTCTCGATTTCAACGCAGAACAACATATGAATTCTGGTTTCGTTTTTTGCCCTCCTGTAAAGTTGGGAAAAACTCTTACGATTTTGAAAGATGTTACGGACGACTTATTTATATTTAGTTTGTTTTTTCTTCCGGCTGCACCTCAGGCGCATGCCTGCCTGGCTTACTCACGAGAGTTCGGGCAGTCAGGCTAACCGAAGAGTACCGAATCTCGTAAATGACTAGCTTGATGCACTTCAGATCTCCAAACCAATTTTTAGGTGTTGGTTGCGTTTCGGGAGAATCCCACCCTCGTTGACGAATGACTGAACTCAAAAAGGCATTGCTGACTGCTGCTGTGGGTTTCGTTGGGATTTGGGAAATTCATCAGTGGGGTGCCGTGCGAAATGCATATCACGAACGTGGTACCATTTGAATGAAACTCGCAGATGTGGAAAAGTGAAGGAGCGTGTGCTTGTTGGAAGGGGGGTACTGAAGAGCACTGATGTGGTGTTGGCTTGGCACATCAATCGGAGTTACTCCGAGGGCATGCTATTGAAGACTGCAGTGGTGTGGGATACAATGGCACTGGAAAAAGGGCAATGGATAATCCAGGACGGTTGTGGTTCGAAAGGTGGGGGCAAGTCGGGCTGGGTGTTTACGCTTACGGAACAGATATCTCTGTGCCGGGGGAGTGTCAGAATAAAAGAAAAAAAGAAAGGAAGCTTGGTAAGGGGGTGCAGGGATTTGGGGCTACAGGGCTGGGGGATGTTCCGGGTTGTTGTTGTGAACAGGAGCCCACATGTAGTAGCTGGGAGGGAGGGTCCCTGTTTCAAATTCAGTGCTTGCGCACCGAGCTTCAGCATGTGAATGCTCTTCAAAGTATTGATGAGCTGATGACGAATGGGATGTTGCCAAGCGAGTGGCATTGCTCCAGGAAGGCTGGTGGCCTGTGGCACAGCAGTGTTCTGTTGATGCAGATGCTTTAGGCTGTGCTGTTGTTTTCGGATGCTGCGGTCAATATTCTTTCAACTGGACCTGGAGAGGACGTTTTGGATTGACCCACGTATGCTATTCCGCAGCTGCATGGGATCTTGTGAATGCCAGGTTGTTGGAGGAAGTTGGGTGGGGGTTATGCTTTGTAAACAGGGACTGCACCTTTCGTGGAGGGGGGATAGAACTTGTGTTGATATTGAAATGTTGCAGTTAAGTATCGATATTCGCAGAGATGCCTGGGACGAACGGGAGAACGATTTAGCTGTTGTTCATTATTTTTGCCTGGTCGATTTTTTTTGTGACTTGTGATTCATAACTTATTCGGCCTGTTGACACAATTGTTAGTGTTTAAAATACGAGAATCCTGTGGACATTATTGTGACCAAATTTTGTCTGGTACCACGATCCATTTTGCAATCACTCGGTAATTTACCTGAATTGAGGCTATTTTCGGATCGTCAAACTGTTGTGACTTGTTTCTTCTGTGATATTCCTGTCCGTTTCTTGTGACTTTCTAATTTTACAATATTTCTGGTGGTTGCAGTTCGGAATACCTGCCGACATCTGAAAAAACTGAACTGGACGAGTTTTCACACGTGCTCAAGTGGCCAAAATAAGAAAGGAAGATGAGGACGATGTGGGTGCGGTGGGATAAGTTAGGATAGGTGTGTTAGGACAGGTTAGGTTGGGTTAGGTCAGGTTAGGTTAGGTTTAGTTAGCTTTAAGTATATCAGAGAGCAATGGTGATAACTCGTTCAGTTCAATGTCGGCAGGTATTCTGAACTGTTACCTTTCTGGTAGCATTGACGTATTGTTATTGACGATTCTTTCTACGACGTTCATAATGACAACCTGCAGGACTCCCACAAGTTACTAGGACTTAATTACTCATCATTTGAAGTTACTAAATCAAATAGAATGTCGACAGAAATATCACGAAAATTATAATCACAGCATGATACTGTGATATTTTTGGGACATTCCTGTCGATGTTATTGCCAATCCACACATGGAGAGAATCACCTGACTACTGCTGGCGGATAAGGCAACAATGGGAACACAATGCACCGTGCAAGAAAGAAATTCATCGTGTGTCTGAGGTCATTTTACTCAGCGTGACAGTTCAGAACAGGAGGAGGAAGTAAGTAGGGAGGATGACCTGGAACTCTGAGGTTCACTTGGCAGGAAGTTGGACACCACGAATTGTGTCCTACGTTTGGTATGTACCAGGTAAGTCCTAGGTCCTTCTATACATAAACATTGATCTCCTACCGTTAGCCTGACTAGTGGCGGTAGTGCATGTGGGATCACCATTTATTTCTCTCCGACTATCCTCTTCCTTGCCACCTTTCCTCGGACAATGGAGGCCCAAATTGGCTGCAAACAGCATGGAGGGGGACTGGCCATCAACAACAATTCCTGTCGATGTTATTGTGACTCGGCATAATTTGCCTATTCCTGCCGGCCGGCATTTTTGTGACTCCACACAAT
Source organism: Sinentomon sp. SZTP_YWyxl (assembly GCA_030068105.1). Taxonomy (NCBI): domain Eukaryota; kingdom Metazoa; phylum Arthropoda; class Protura; order Sinentomata; family Sinentomidae; genus Sinentomon; species Sinentomon sp. SZTP_YWyxl. The sequence continues at coordinate 5,163 of JASGXE010009438.1, forward strand.
GTTGGGAGTCTTCATGTATCTGAGGATGCTCCGTCTCTTTTTTGTCAGCACTGCTAATTCTTTGGCATTTTGATTTTTTTTTTGTTAATAAATTGACTGTTAGCAACACTTCTTTGTTCTTTGCAGCCTCAAACAATTGACGAGTTGGAGTCTATCCGTCAGACGGTGAGCCTTGTGGAGGAGTTTCTGCTGCTGATCATGATGATTGTTGGTGAGAGATGCGTCTGCGGAATTGGCCAGGTTAGTTATTACTCATAAAAAATACGGAAGTCATTGACCATTGGCAAGAATTCTGATATTTTTGGTGGCGTCGGAAGTTGCTATTCTAGGGAAATCTTGCGGCTGCAACAGTGAGGGGGCTCTGAAAAACGAAAATACATGATTTTTAGACTTTATACTCTTTGATGTCACAAAATAGTCTGTTTTGTGCTGATTCCAACGATATAATCGCCATTACTGTGGCTTTAGTTTCTTTGCTGGTATGCTAAGGTGTGTGCTGGTTCTTTTTGTAATCATTCCTTGATCGGCGTGGTCTTTCACAGATGTAAATGTTGTCACCCCATCATCGTTTAACCTATCTGCATTGTTACAATCCTCCCAACAGGTCGACAAGGACCACCCAATTCGGAAGGAGACCATCCAACAGCTCTGCATCGAGCCGATGTCAAACTCCGCTCTGAACAAGACCCTTTCGGAGGATGCCCATGGGGAGACGGGTTTGGAGTCGATCATCAATCAGGTAGCAACCTTCAAGAAACCGACTCAAGCCACGGGGAAAGGAGTCTACGAATTGAAACCAGGTTTGGAACACTCACGGGGTTCCCGTCCATCTGTTTCGGTAACTTTGTCCTATGTTTGTGTAACTTTGTCTTTTTTTTTCAATGTTTTTTGGCCTCTGGGAACCAATTTTGTCCCACAAATGAACCCTAAAATTTCAACATTTCTTAACCCTTAAAGGTCCAAGGGGTGGTCCATTGGACCACTTTTTTTCTTTTTGCCTCTAAATTTTTTTGGGAAGAAGCAATTCACCCGTCCTCTCAGATATGCTATCCCAGTGGTAGGTTGGACCTGTGCTAACATGGGCAAAAAAAACTGCAGGAAGGTTTCTGAATAACAGGCCCGTGGTCCGATGGACCACCCCTTGGACCTTAGTGATGCCATAAATTTTTGAAAAATCCAAGGTGTGGTCCGTCGGACCACCCCACTTTTTTCACCTAATTAAGCACTTTGAAAGCGAGTATCTTCCATGGCTGGGCAAAACAAATCAGTATTCCATATTGTTTTCCAAATAAACTCCAATAATGCCAATCCTTTTCAACATCTTTATTTGGTGGTCCATTGGACCACCTCTTGGACTGTTTAGGGTGCTCAATTTTCAGAAATCCAAGGGGTGGTCTGATGGACCACACCTATTTTTGCTACTAGTCCACCCTCATTTGCTTTCATTTTGAACAATTCTTGTTAAAATTGATTGGTTGTCTGGGATTTTGGGTCCATGGCACCTCCACTCAAAAAAGAATTTTGTGGAAAAATTTCGTGGTCCAATGGACCACCCCTTGGATTTTTTGGGTTTCAAGAAAATTGATTTTTTCAAATTCTGATAATTTCAACTTTTCTTCAAAATTATGCCTTGTGCGCACAAATTTTACCTCAAATGCAAGATTTATCTGTTTGTGGTCCATTTTACCGCACCTTGGAAGTCAAAAAATTGTGGGTGGTCCATTGGACCACCCCTTGGACTTCAAGCTACTCTTAAAATATCAAAAAGCTGGTGACCTCAGTGATGACCTTAGTACGAGTTCTGAACATGTCAGGCTACTCATTTGCTCACGTTTTGCCACCATATACAGCAAACTTCAAATCTGAATGTGGATTCCAGTTCTGTCAAGTTTTCAAAAAAAATTCAAAAAATGAACCCTTCCGCGTCACTCTCACAACCACTTACTGACCAAAAAAAAAAAAAGATTTAGCCAGGAAAAACAAGGTTATTTGTTCTTAAATCAAATATTACATTCAATTTGACAATTTAAAACCAATAACACCAAAAAATTGCAAACATTGTGGCTATTATTAGAATTCAAAGTTCGCTCCAAAAATTTACACCGAAAACATGTTTTTTGACCTATCGAGAGCAAAAAATACTGGAAGATGTCATCAGATCTGGCTGAAATTTTGGTTTGGGGGCTAAAAGAGACCAATTAAAATGGTGATGTACCCAATATTGCCCCTAGGAGCCTAGAAGATGGGGTGGTTGACCCAGCACATGATTAAACTTTCATTTTGGGTTTTCGGTCATGAAGAAAAAAATGCAGGAAAAAACAAACCAAAGCTTCATGATTAATTTGGCCGTTTGAGAGGTAGTGCCAGATTTAATCGCTGTCGAAAAAATCATCAAAAATCATCAAAAAAGTTCATAACAGAGTTTTATATTTGACACCAATTTCACAAATAAATGGGTTCTCAAGTGATTAGAAAATAAAAAGAAGAAAAACAAATGCAAATAACTTGGGACTACTTTCCAGCGGATGAATCGTTGTAAGGAGTTCAAATCAGCTGTCTGGAAAGCGAAGAGGCAGGCGGGGAGAACGTTGTGAGCTGCGGAGCAGCAAGGAGTCCGTCGTGAGAGGAAAAGTTCGCCTGGAGCAGCTGATGGCTGTTGCAGGGATCACACCGGAGCTGCAGGGTTGGGTCAGAGCAGCGGCGAGAGGCAGGTCGGCCGAAAATCAAAACTGTCTGTGGCCAGCGGATGGGCAATGCAGAAAAATCGAGATTTGTGCTGTTGGCACTGAAAGCTTTCCCGCTGTTGTACAGAGTCAAAACTGTGATCTCAATTTACAATGAGACTGGTGCTGGATGAATTGCCAATTTCCCGAGAGAGAAAATCTGTTCGAAAAAACTTGTGATCTTGAGGATGACCAAAAGCCTTTCCTGTGGTCAAAGTTCGAGTTGTAATCATAGTTTACATTGTCGTTTTGCCAATAACTGTCGATCGCTGTTACAATCCGAAATTGTCGAAGACGTCGCCGATTTGAACAGTGAAGTGATTGTCGGACGAAAGTGCTGAAGATCGCCAGAGATCGTCGAACAGTTGCGGTGCCGTGGAAATTGCAGAGCATCTCGTGATGAACTCCCGTTGGTGGTTGCGATGCGACTCGATGGTGATATGGAAGACGGAGCTGCATGTAACAAAAGTTACACTGATTGGAGGAGTCGGAGCCTCTGCTGACACATTTGTCTGCACGGCTTCATCTTCGGTGATATGACGATAAAAAACCCCCTTCCACTTCCATCCCCCCGCCATTTCTTCCCCTTCCCTTGCGCGTATCTGAGAGCGCACCCTGCTGCGTCGCGCATGATCCACGTGGTTCATGGGTTTTGTAGGGCGCGAAGGTAATTAGGTATGGACTCTTAAGTGCGACAAGAGTTGGAAGCTGTTGTGCGAAAAACTCATTTCATCACTAACTTGTCAGCTTACCAGATTGATGGATGAATATGGTATGTTGTCCAAATTTGTTCTGCAAATATGCATTTTTGTAAGCTCTCTATTTGTAGGAGAATATAGATTTATGGATCTCGTTCTGAGAGCTTAACTCTTGTCGGTTTTCCTTTCGCACCGAACATGTGCTCTGACTGATTTGGCATGGTGGACCCTCAAGGTACTAAAAACCCCTAGTGTGAGCTAAAAACCCAGTGTGCCGAACGGCTTTTTCTCCTTTCTATTCCTTCATGGTCCACTGGACCACCCCTTGGGCCTGAGCGGTGCCATTTTGACCTTGGACCTTTAAGGGTTAAGCTTATATCCAAGGATCCGGCCCAGAGCCCCAGATCTTGTCCGAACCTCGTGGCGCAGTGGTTAGCGCATTGGACTCCCACCCAGGTGGACCGAGTTCGATTCCCCGTCGGGGCACGAAATTTACTGTGGCACAAATGGTGCATCCTCCCTGGGCGAGGCACAGTAAATGAGGTCGGAAAGAGAGACTTAGTGGCCAGTCTCTTAGTCCTTCGGATGGGACTTTAAGAAGGAGGTCCCGTGTACAGTATCACACTGCGCACGTTAAAGAACACCTAGCTCCAAGTCCAAGACAGTGGCTTGGCAGGTTACACAACAGAGAAGCCACATCTCACAAGTCGCACATCACTGCTCTGCAGAGCATGACTCTCTCCGGGAAACCTGCGGGTTGGCGTGTATACGCCGGAAAACTGGTCCGAGTCGTTTCAGTTGAATGCAGAGCAGAATTGGGCTACGATTATGGGGCATAGTTCTCCTTGCGAGCCCAAGGTGTGTGCAACAAGGTAAAAGGTCGGACCACCAGCCGAATGGCTATCAGTCCATATGACTCCACGATGATGATGATCTTTTTGATCCATCGGCGATCCGCATTTTCGAAGTCGTGAAAAATATCGGCTCAGTCCATCGATCCAGTGACTGAAAGATCATTCGTGACCTGGGGATTGATCCACCGATCTTGATCCTCGTTTTGGAAACTGGGTGCTTGAAAAACGTTTTTTTTTTCTTGTATCTTCAGAATATTTTGAAGACTACAACGTCTTCTACTACCATTACTCTCGTGAGGACCAGTCGAAATCGGAAGAGAACCAACGTAAGAAACGAAAGCAGCAGAATCAGATCGATTGCTGTCCTCCACCCATGCTCGTCCCATTTCTACCCCAATTCAACATGATAATCAACATTCTACAGTGCGATACAATGTTGCACCTGATACGGATCATTCTGGAGAGGTAAGCTTTGCTTGTGGCAGTGTTTTTCCCCCAGAACCAATGAATGATATGTTGGTCGAGATGGACCGGGAACAAAACACAAAGCTAAAATCGATAGCTGAGATTTAAAAACTCATTTCAACAAAAGCTCAAATCATAAGCTCAAATCGAGACATTCGGGCATTTGATTTTTTGTTCGGTTTTTTTGCAACCGCTGTCACTCTGCCATCACAATGTTGGCGGATTCCCAGTGAGCGAAGAAGATGCAGTTTGAAAGCACTATCGGAAAATACTTTATGGTTATTTTCTCCCATCGAAATGGTAGCCATTGAATCAGTTGCAAGTCACCGTGTGCCCAAAGGTTATTGCTGAGAGGCACCTGCGTGATTCTGAATTGATGATAACTTCCAGCACTGCAAAGAAATAAGAAATATGACTAGAACACCCTGGAAATTGGAAAATTTCGTTCAAAATGTAAAAAAATATCACAATTTGGCAGTGATGAAAACGACCAGAACTTGTAAAAAACGTTTTTACGTAGTTTTTACAATGTGATGATACAGTTTGTCATGAACAAAACTTCCGGAAAGTGATTCAGATAAGCTCAAAATGTGAATTCACAATTTGAAAGCTGAAAGATTGCTTCGTTTGACATATAAAAATAAGGGGAAAAGTGCAGCTTTTTTGCATAATCGTGAGAGAGGCCAGGTATTTCGTGGAAAACAATGCATTTCATGGAAATTTTCATATTTCGTGGAAAATCGCGCATTCAGAATTGCTGGAATTGCCTTTTAAAATTGACTTACCTGGTAAAGAAATCTCGAAAGATGGTTGAAATTCCTGATTTCGTTTTGGCAGTGCCAAAAATATCATTGCCAATTTCTTGTCACCATTTTCATTGTGCTCCAAACATGACGATGGCTCTCCACAGTCACAAATCTGGCAGACAGATCTTCCGATAGATTCGTTTTTTTTTTCTCTCATTCTCTCTATTTTCAAACAAGGAGTGCCAACCTGCATTCAAACAGCTATTCCGAGCTCCAGTTCCACGAGATCCTTCACCTGATTGGTTACGCTCTACAGGAAGAGCAACGAATCTGCGAAGGGAGGATAAAGAAGTTGGAGACGAAAGCTGATGACACGGCGGCAGGAAGCAGCCAAGAGGGCTGCCACACGGAGGACTTCTACTGCTTCACCGAGAGAAGCGATAGGTACTTCATCCGGTCGTCACTCGAGATAATGTCCACGAACGGACGCATCGAGACACACAAGGAACTGCTGCTGTGGACGCTGAAGAAGTGGAAGCAGGTTGATCAGTTGAAGAGTCGGCTGTGTCAGCTGACGGCAGCGGAACAGGGAAACGTGGCCGGAACGGTGCCAGAAGTGCCGCTGGCCGATGCGGCTGTTGACGATGCGGAGGACGACGAGATCAAGAAGGCGGAACAAAAGGCCGAGGTTAGTTTTTTTTTTTTTTTTTTTTGGAACACAAGGTGGTCCAACGGTCACCAGCCACTAAAAGTGGCCACAACTTTTTCTGCTGCGACCGTTCCTCGTATGGGTAAACACGTCACCTCACCCATAGCATAGTAAAATGTCTGGAGAATGAACAAGTCTAGCGCTGTGACAACTAAAATTTGGGAGCAACTTTTAAAATGACCAAATAAAATAAACAAAAATGTTTAAAACGACCAAATTAAATAACAACCCTGGGCATGCCCATTGGACAAAAGAAATTGCAAGTGGTTCATTGGACCACATCTCCTCAGTAATCCAAGTAACAAAAAGTCCTGGCAGGTAAAAGTTAGGGCACACTGCCCTGTTTGTGAGGCAATCGAGTCTGAACACACACTGCACGGCAAGTTGTAATCCACCAATTTCAAAGTGGAAACCACTTCCGTGTTGTCAGCATTTTTTCTTGCGTCAACAGATGGACAATTCCAAACACAACTGTCTGGACAATTCCAAATGAAATGGCTGTACTGAGAGCTTGAATCAGCTGCAGAATTATTTCTCACGATCATTGACTTCATGCAGAAAAGGCTGCCAAAATGGCAGCCTTTTCTGCATGGAGTACCTACATGTATATTCCGCATATTCCGTACATCAAAAACTCGAAACTGCACATCAGAAACTCACAACTGTGCACATCAGGAACTCATAACTGTGCACATCAGGAACTCACAACTGTGCACATCAGGAACTCACAACTGTGCACATCAGGAACTCATAACTGTGCACATGAGGAACTCACAACTGTGCACATCAGGAACTCATAACTGTGCACATCAGGAACTCACAACTGTGCACATCAGGAACTCATAACTGTGCACATCAGTAACTCACAACTGTGCACATCAGGAACTCACAACTTGCACATCAGGAACTCACAACTGTGCACATCAGGAACTCATAACTGTGCGCCTCAGTAACTCATAACTGTGCACTTCAGTAACTCACAACTGTGCACATCAGGAACTCACAACTGTGCACATCAGGAACTCACAACTGTGCACATCAGGAACTCACAGCTGTGCACATCAGGAACTCACAGCTGTGCACATCAGGAACTCACAATTGTGCACATCAGGAACTCATAACTGTGCACCTCAGTAACTCATTAACTGTGCACCTCAGTAACTCACAACTGTTCACATCAGGAACTCATAACTGTGCACCTCAGTAACTGTGCACATCAGAAATGATTCCTTTCCACTTAGTTTCCAGCACTTATCTTTGTTAGCATCATGTAATTTGTATTTGCATTGAAGACTTTTTGTGTTCTGGTCAACCGTGTCTCTTCTCTTCTGCGAGGTTGTTTTTTTTTTTCAATTTTCTTTCACTGCAATCCACCATTCTTTTTTTCCAAACCATCAATCAGGAGGAGAAGCGTCTCAGATCCGAGTTGGCAGCGGCACGACGTGCAAAAATCCTCAGCCAGATGGCATCGATGCAGAAGTCGTTCATCAAGGAGAATGCTCAAATGTTCGAAGAATATTCAGGTACGCTGAACCGCAGAATGCTTGGAGTTGAGTTGGTGTATTCGTCGTTGCAGCATGTCACATGTATGTTTTCCGGGTGCAACGAAGAAGAAACTTCTCAGTACCCATCAAGATCCAGCTGAGGAAAAAAAACAAAAAAATGCTGCAACAGGCAAATGTATGTGCAAATAACTGTTTTTCATCGGTTTCGTGCACTCATACACATGACTAGCTTCACGTAGAATGATCTCCCGACTTGCTGGTTTATTTTTGGGATTAAATAACGTGGGTGGCTGGTCAGAAATAAAGGACTTTCTGCTTCTGCCAAATTACCAAAACAGAAATGATCATGATTTTAAGCTTTGGTCAGGTGCCTTTCAGAAAGATGTGGGAAAGTATTCATTTGTGCACAGAACGGTTAGGGATTGGAACTCTCTGCATCCCCGAGTGTTTGGAACCAGGGGAGATATCAAGATCGAAATGTTCAAACAAAATGTTGAACAATGGTTGTCTGACATCACCACAAACATGTCTTGAAAAGTTTTGTTTCCTTTATTCCTCTGACATAATATGCCAACAATGCCTGTTATATTTAATGTACGTGACATATTGTGTGTTTGTTTTATGTTATCTGACTGCTGATTTGCGCCGGGATTAAAACCCCTGCAAATTAAATGTAAATTATAATAATTCAAAAATTGCATACAAATTTAATTGGTTTTGTGTCGGGCAAAAATCGTACAAAACACCCAATCTACTTTTGCACTTTGGCGAATGTCCTGTGCTTGCATTCAGCATACATAAAGGAAGGTATATTCCAGGAATACAAACAAACAAAACAGATATAATAATTGCCAGGCCTTACCCATTCATGGTTCCAGCAACTTTAGATTTCAACGCAGAAAATGATGCCGTGTATCATTGTGTTGGTTAAATTATGGATGTTGCTATCTACAATAATTTTAACGACTACATTACACCATTCTGGTTAATTTTTCACCAGCATCCGAGTCCTCACTTCGGTCAGGTGGCTTGAAGGGCAATATGGGATCTAGTAGTTCAGAAACAAGAAACTCCTCGATGGACATTTCAGCCTTGGATCCATTCTACGATGCCAGTGTTGCAATTGGTCCAAAGCAGACTAGTTTCATGCCTCCGCAACAGAGGTAGGTGTCTCTTTACGCTTTCTGCTTTCCCAGATGTATAGTGGCGGCAGAATTAATGTACTCATACCTACATGTGAAGATTTGTGATTGTTCAAATTTCAACAAAAACTCTTGTGTTGCAGAATAGATCCTCTCTAAAAACCGAGGTCAAAATCTGACAGCTCCAAAAAGTTCTATTCTGGCGCTTTAATTTCTACCGACTGCGAAAAAGTAAAAAAGAAAGAAAACAAAAGTTTCGGAGGCAACATTTAGATGGGAGTAACACATAAATTCCATCGCTACGACAAATGGTTCTTCTAAACACCATGTGACCATGTTGTAATTTAAACTTGGGCACACTATAACCTGTGCTCCAGCATGTGTTGGAGCCCTGGGAGTGGAAAATCCTACATGCCCCGGGCCTGTGGGCTGTGGGAGACCTGCTACCACGTAGCACCCAAACCCAAAGTGCTCCCACAGCCCTGAAAGTCAACAAAAATGCCTCAAAATATTCATTTCCTTGCTGTGTGATGTCTGGAAAATGCAGCTTTTTCCTCGATTATGCCAATTTCCAAGTCCCATGCCATTTTAGAGGAAGGCCTTCCCCCACATCAAACATTCTCAACTCTCTGCTTGTTTCTTTCTCTTGCCAGCTACACCTGTATCCTATGCCAAGAGGAAGGCCTGTTGACACTTGGCGACGAGGAGAGCAGTTCGTTTCTTCTGTCTTCGTTCGTTCAACGTTCGACCGTTCATTGCAAGTCCAGGATCGACCTGCTCGAACGCGCAGAAAGCGACACTCCGCTGTCGTCCGATAAGGAGGATCCGATTACGATGTCATCTCGGCTGCTCTGTTACCCGTACACGAGCACCTGCGGACACACGATGCACAGCAAGTGTTGGCAGAAGTACTTCGGGAACATAGTGTCCAAGGAACGGCGGAGACCCTACAGGTGGGGGCTGATTATTTATTTCTCCAAAAATTTCACTCACCGCTTCCTTTGATGATGTACTCGTACAAGCGATTATTGAAAAGAAAAATTGAATTTAAGCACCATTCCATGGAAAATCCAGCTTCAAAAACTAATCAACATCCGAACTGCGTAGAGCTGACATTTTGAACAGTAGCTCTGATGGCAGTTGGCGCAGCGAGCCAGAAGTGATTTCCCGATGTGTTGAGTTACTTTTGAATCTACCTGTATACCATGCATTCCACAATGCAAGTACACAGAACAGCATTGGAATGTCTTTGTGGTTGCATTTATGGTTTAACTAGATCTTACTTTTGGTTTTTATTGTTTTTCTTTCAAGTTTTTATTGTACTTTTTTTTGTTTTGCTTTTTTAGTTTTTTGTTTTGTTTTATTTATTTATTTTTTTGCTTTTTGGTTACTTTCTGGCAAGGAAAAACCCCGCAAGATTTAATTGGATTCAAATAATAGGTGTCCGTCAGGCTACCACAATGAGCAGTGTTATGCGGTTTTGCGAAGTGCAATTTTTTGCATCTTTTTCTTTGCACCAGATTACGACATCCCCTCAGCTTCGACATAGACAAGCAAGAGTTCCTCTGTCCCCTCTGTGAATCACTGAGCAATACAGTTCTGCCGATAATTCCTTCACCAGCTGCAATTGGCAGTCATCACCACAACGCTAGAGCTGGCAGTGATACCGGTTGCAGTGATAATATAAGCTTCGAAGATTGGATACGCGGGTTATACATAGCTCTCAAATACAAGGTGAGGACATTGATTGGAGAATCGGTGCAAGGGCGGTACTTTATAATGCCCTAAATTTATAATCCCCTCTGCAGCCCTTAGAACCATAAACGATTGATTGGGTAGTCAGCTCGAAGCTGTCAGTTTGAGATTGGCTTCCTGCAACACAGGAAAACAGGAGCTAATGACTCATCTTCTGAGAAGATTTTCCACATTGCTATCTGGCATGGTTGCTACGAACCTGGAAAACCTGGAATACTCAGGGAATTTTTTTCGCACCCTGGAAAACCTGGAAAACTCAGGGATTTTTGGAAAAAACCCTGGAAAACTGAAAATTTCCAGAAAAACCAGCCAAAAATGGAAAACAGAATTTCATAACATTTTTTTCAGTTTACATTTTTTTTTAAATTTCCAACGATGACACCTGAAGAACTTTCTTGTCTTGCAATTTTTGTCTGCACCCTCCCATTTTTGTCTTGTCCTCGGATAAAATCCTGGAAAAAAGCCCTGGAAAAAACTGAGAATCCTTCTGGAAAACCTGGAAAACTCAGGGAATTCCGATTTTTCAAAACAGCAGCAACCATGTCTGGGCAGTTTGCAAAAACAGTGAAAAAGTCTTGGACTTTTTCATATTCCCCAAGTCTTACCGGGACTGTTTGCTTACAACCTTTTTAGCAAGATGGGTAGCTTGAGCAGAGAAAGGCACCCCAGGGATATTTGTCACCCATGGTGGCAAATATCCCGCGTCCAGAAAATGTATGGTTCTGTGTGAAGGGTCTTGATGCTCATGGTCGCGATTCTTGAGACATGACTTGGCCGAGACTCGAATTGAGTCATTGCTGTTGCTTGTTTTGTTGATTGTTTGGAAGGCGTTGCACTGGCTTCCACGAGTGTCATCTCAGCAACCAACAGAACAGGAATAACTTAAGGCGAGTCTCAGCCAAGCCACGGCTTAAGAATCGGACCAACGTCTTCGTTCCGTGCCTCCAATGATCTCAAAATTCGGAGTTGTTGGATTTTGTTCAAAGGCGAATTAGCTCATGCCA